>APFE031603869.1:5005-41347 GCA_000404065.3 Pinus taeda | reverse complement strand
GGGGGGGGGGGTGAATCAGTATTATCAAATTCTTTTCAATCTATACAAACATTTGCAGATCTGACAATTGAAACTTTCATATACCTTCCAGACTTATAATTTCAATTATTCTTCAGATGTTTGTCATTAATCTGTATGTGAGAACTATATAATAATGAGCAGGAACACAAATAGACAGTCACACCAAGGAACACAAGATGTAAGGTGGAAACCTAATGTGGGTGAAAACCACCTGCTGCAATATGTCTCTATCTTCTTTCAATTAGAAACTTCTTCTTACAATGATTTTGTACTGGTGCAATCTTTTACCAGTACACAGGCTACAACCTGCAGAGAGCTACAACCCTCTCTCGTTTTCCAGCTTCTTCTGGAAGGGAGCTACAACCCCCTTAGCTCTTGTACTAGCTGAAATACTAGTACGTTGGTGCTGACCTACAAAAGGCTACTACCTTCTCTTTCCTTCCAGGGACCACGTTTCATCAATTTTCAAACTGGATCCAAAACATCATGTACATGTGCATCACCCAATCTCCTTTAAACAAATAACAAATAACTTCTCAGAATGCAGTAACCAGAAAATAACACCAGTAACCAGACACTAATTTAAACCCAGATCTCTGCAGAAACAGATAAAAGACAGCTAAAATATATTTCAAGAAAGGTCTGCAACTTCACCGAAGGAAACCTGCGGATATCCGCACTTCTGCCGTGACGAGTCTGCGCAACTCCGCACCTGCTTCTTCTCTGGTTCTGCGCACCTCCGTACTGCGCCGTTGTCGCTCTCTTTAGTAGATCTGACTTATAATGCTCCAGTTTCTCCTTGATTAAGATTCAACTATGTCTCACCAACCGATTATCAGAAATTCAGATCTTGCTTTTCTTAAGATTTTCAACACTTGTGATTAGCCAAATGATCTCCTTCCCTTTTTATAGGCTAGGTCTCACTCAAAACCATGGACCAAAACCATTGAGAAACAATACCACGGACCCAATACTTGGGTTCAATTCTTTTGGATGCAATACCACAGACCAAAACCATAGGATCAAAAACTGTCGAACTAATACCATGAACCAACCATAAGATTTCTCATGTGCGTGCGCTTTTCTCTGCATGAAAGTGCGTAAATTTTTCTCTGCATGAAAGTGCGTGAACTTTTCTCTGCATGAAAGGAAATTTTCTCTGCATGAAAGTGCGTGAACTTTGCTGCAATATAATTTATCATATTAGATGAGTGGGTTGCCATCAAGTACAACATATGTATCATAATGCCAACACCATCAAGTACGATCATGTCTTTTAGACATGCCATTTCACTTAATTTAATGATTATTTAACCTAAATAATATTTAATTATTTAATATTTATATTTATTTTATATGTCTAATTGTTATGAATTATATTCATAACATAGCCTTTTCTTTCGGAAGCTTTGTCCTCAAAGCTTTAACGCTGGGGGTTTTCTTCACACGTGACCTTCTTCTTGTCTTATAGCTAATCAGTCATATTCCTTTGGATTTTTTTTTTTTTTTGTAAGTCTATATTTTTTATTTTTAAAACTCTATAAATATATATAATATATTATAAATATTATATATATATTATATTTTTTTAAATTTAATTAATTAACATAATAATTAATTAATACATTACCTATATATATATCCACGTATGCGTATATTAATTAACATGACAGATTTTTTTATTTTTTATTTTATTTTTGTTTTTTATTTTTTGTTTTTGGATAGTCACGTCCCTTTAGCGAATGGTCACGTTGACCCTACTATTGGCTAATCGTGGCAGATGTCGATGGTTCTGTGGTTGTAACGAGCAACGACAGGACAGTCAGTGGTGGAGGCAGATGATCGGGAGTGACGACCGAATTCAATTGCGAAGTCTGACTATTGCAAAAATTGGACACGGTGGTGGCCACTGCTACTGACGTCGAGTGCGACGATGGGCTTGTCCAGTGTCATGGCGAGGATAGGGAATTGACGCATAAGACAACAAGGCACAATGGAATAGTTATTATGGGAGCGAATCGAGGGGCAGCATGAGGGCACTGCTTCGGGGAACAACAGAGACAGGGAAGTGGAACAACAACAACATAATTCCCTGACAGGATTGTCGAGTTGAACGCAACTACAAATTCGATCTCCCTCATCTGATGTTTTATTTTGTGGGTGTTTGAATGATACTTTCTGGATGGGAAAGCCACAGTAATGCCAAGTAAAAAAAAATCAAGGGAAGGATCTTCTCCTTTAGAAATGGTGACTATTACGTCCACATTTTCCTTACCCTCCACCCTTGTAGCTTCAAATTTTATATTCTCGCTACCATATTTCTTCCACAATATAACTTTCGTTTGGCCATCTATCTTCCAGGGCATGTTTTCTTTCTCCCACAAATCCAAGCGCCATTCAAGCGAACACGGAATCTCATCTTCGAGCTCCTTCACTAGGATTTCATTTGTTTTTGTATCGATTTTAGATTCTGAAGTAAACTTGCACCTTGAAACCCATGATCTCCCTTCCATTATTTCTTTCTTGCAACAATTTTGAAACACATACCCGAGGAATGAATGGAGATCCCTATTATGCTTTAAGGCTCTGAAAGCCATTGTTTCCACAAAATAAAACACTGCTCTGCAATCCACACATAATACAGACAGACATTGCTAACACAAATTTCTTTGGTTCAACCTCCTCAAGCAACTGCTCATTCTTCACATTAATTTCATCCAACCACTCTTTCGTAAAAGGGTAACACTTGGTTCCATAAAATTCTATGATAAAGTATGGAGTAAACGGCAATTCCCAATGTAATATCTCATTTGAATTTATAACAACTATCTCGGCCATAGTCGAAACTTGGCAGTATCGAAACAATTTCTTTATAGTCTTGTCTCCGAATGGCAAAGCCAACCATGGCATCCTAGCAATAACCTTTTGAAACTTCTTATCCCAAAGACCACTTATGAATTTGGTTGACGAAGATAAATCGTTCCATTGTTTAGAGACAGCTAAATTTGAGCAAGTGTTCAAGTGACAGCCATGACAATATCTTGGCAATGATAGGATTGCTAGTGTTCTCCAGCTCCTTCCTCTTGTCATCAAATTCATCACCATCTGCACGCTAGTCCAACCACTGTTTAGTCTGTTCAATGGCATCCTCAATCTTCGTCTTATCAAATTGATTCTAATTTTGTGGCAATCTTATCACCTTGAATGGTGTTCCTTATGTTGAGCTTCTTGGAATCATTTTCATTTTCTATAGAAAACCTTGACTCGTTTGATACAAGATTCATAGGAATCTGCTTAGATAAACTTTCTACGTCCTTAGTGGGAATTTCCTTCAATGGGGCCTCAACGTGCCCTTTTCTGGACTTCATGCCTTCTTTTTTATTACTTTCATCATAAGACATCTTCACCATAACTTCATTATTAACTTCCATTTTCATATCATTTTCAGCTTCCTCATTCTCACTATCAATGTCCATATCATTTATATTCATAGTTTCATTTTCTTCTTCTACAAGACTTTTCTTTAGACATGTTGAAACTTCAGCACATGATTTTTCTAATCGCTGAAATGTTTCTTGAATACTAAACTGTTCAATGTAATTAGGATATGAACGTAATGGCACATTGTGCAACAAACTACATTCAAAGGCTCGCATGATTATATCGTGTGCCATGGCTCTGATACTACTGTAGCATAAAAACTATGGCTGAAACAAGAAAACTGATAGCTTGAAGACTTAATATGTTAACTCACACGAGATATTAATAATAATTTATTAATATATAAATTTGTATAAGATGATATAAGATGATATAAGATGATATAAGATGATTTGAATGTTACAATGAGGCCCTGCTTTTATACCTCAACAGGTGACCTTTCGTGAATGGGCATGTCTTTTAGACATGCCTTTTCACTTAATTTAATGATTATTTAACCTAAATAATATTTAATTATTTAATATTAATATTTATTTTATTTATCTAATTGTTATGAATTATATTCATAACAATGTGAAAACACTGAAACATAAAGAATCAAGTGTGGGCATAAAGTTTCCAGAATAGAAACAGGTATCATGGTTCGACACAAAACTCTCCTTATAGATGGATCATATTTTCCGTCGAAACATCATTGACAAAAATATATAACCAACACAAAGAAGGAGGACCAAAGGTTTTTTCAAATATTGTAGTGTCACGAGGCTCTTTTCAACTCAACCATACACAAAGAAGGTAGAAAAAACGTTCACAAATGACACTTATTTACATACATGAAATGTAAGACCAAACAAATAATAAAACAAGAAAACAAGAAAAGAAACTATGTACATAGGGTAGGGCACAACCCCAGATCATTGAAAATATTATTTTAAATATTGGCCATTAACAGGAAGAGAGTCAATCTTCTCGTCTAAATATTTAAGATGATATGTGTGTTGGCTAAGCTTTTTGGACACCGTGAACAGTTTGATCCACAGGGATTGGAACTTAGTATGTTTTCCTTTGTCCTCGTGGGCTTTGTCTCACTTCAAGACTAGGTCACCCACACTAAATTAATTCTTCCCTGTAGAATTCTTATCGAAATACCTCTCGATACGACTCTGGTGAAGAGAAAATTTCTCTTTAGCTTACTACCTTTCTTCATGTAGCTTGTAGAGGGTATCTATCCTACTTTGAACTAATAAACACAACTTGCCCTTTGATTCTTGTGAAAGTTCGAGAGCAAGCAAGTAGATGTTTGGGGGTAGGATGACTTATTTTCCATACACTAGGAAGTAAGGAGATGTATTCAAAGAAGGTTTTGGCATGACTCGGTCAACCCTTAGGGAAGTCACCAGAGTGAAGTGATAGTTCCTTTGTTTAGAGAAAACAATTTTCTTGATAATTAAAATAAGGCTCTTATTGGTGGACTCAACAAGATCATTTCCCCGTGGATAATAATTAGCAGAATGTTTTAATACAATGTCATTTTCCAGTGCAAGATCATATAATCTTAGCAATGAAAAGTATGTTGCATTATAAAAAACAAGTGAAGTTAGAACGCCAAACCTGGAAATGATAGTATGTTTTAGGAAGTTGATGACTTCCTGATCATTCACTTGCTTGAGTGGAACCACTTCTTTCCACCATGTGAAGTAATCTATGGTAGTGAGAATGTAGCGACATTTCTTTGATGAATGTGGAAAAATCTTACCAATGACATCTAGGTCCCATTGTTGAAATGGTTCTTCCACAACAACATGCTACAATGGGGTGACTGACTTCTTTCCTCTGTCAATGCACTTTTGACATATTGAACACTTGTGGGCATAAACATAAGCATCTTTGAATAATGTGGGCCAATAAAAACTGGCCCATATAACTTTGTTCATTGGTGTGTCACCCACAAAGTGTCCCCCAATTGGTCCATTATGGAGATCGCGCAACACTTTCTCTAAGTCATGTGCTTCCAAGCATCTGAGAAATACTCCATTATGGTGCTTTCTAAAAAGATCCTCATGCACCAATTGGTAAGATAATGATTTTAATCTGTCTGCCCTCTTGTGTCGTGCAAATAAGTGAGAGGGGAAAGTGTCGTGCTCAAGATAATAGAGCACATCTACATCCCGAGAGTTTGTGATAGTAGTGGGGGATGCTCACTCAACATTATACATCTCGATTTCCTGCTCCCATCCGGATGGATCATCTTATGTTGCATCTACCACTTCTTCTTCTAGACGACAAAGACCATGGCCCTTGATAGTGTGAACTAGTTTGAATTATAATTCATACTCTTGTAAACTGGTCATCCAATTTGCTCTTCTCTCACCCAACTCTTGTTGGACAAATAATGACCTCACTATTGGGTGTAGAACAAAGATAATGCAATGATTCTTTAAGAGATGGAGTCAGAAGTGCTTTACTACCTTATATATTGCATACAACTACTTATCAATGGTGAGATATTTAAGTTTGGGTCCTTGTAGGCTAGCACTCATAAAAGATATTGGTCGCTCATTGTTTTGTTTATCTTTCTGAGTAAGTACAACAACAAGAGAAGCATTAGAAGTGAAGGTGTAGAGCATAAAATCTTTGTTGAAGTCCAGGTTGGATAAGGCTAGTGCCTCTACAATAAATTTCTTAATATGGGAAAATGCATCATTTTCTCTTTTGTCCCACCTATATATTGAGTCCTTATTTACCATCTCATGTATAGGACTGAAAATTTGAGGATAATTAGAGATGAACTTGGAGGGAAAGTTGATCTTCACTAGGAAGGACTGCATGACTTTCTTGTTCACTGGGAACGGAATTTGCGTAATATTTCTGACCTTTTCAGGGTCGACTTTAATCCCACTTTTTGCGATGATATGACCCAAGTGGTTTCCCTCGGACACTGCAAAAATGCTCTTCTTGGTATTAAGAGATATCTCGTATTTTCGACATCGCTCAAATATTTTCTTCAAGTGGCGTAGGTGGTTAGATCTCTTCTTTGAAAATATTGTGACATCGTCAAGATACACCACCACACTTTATACAACTAGTCCATGAAATGTGATGACCATCACACATTGAAAAGTTGCATCGACATTAATTAGCCCAAACTACATTCTTCTGAATGCAAATGTGCCCCACTTCATTCAAAATTTATTTTAAAGCGTATTAAGCTCCAAGACCGAACTTGATTGTATCCTGAATAATTTTCAAGCAAAGAGAACATTTATGACCCTGATACTGTCTGCAATATATGTTCCATAGGTGACACATGGTAGTTGTCTCTGTCCGAGGCACGATTGAGATTTCAAAAGTCTATGTGTAAGCATATATCCCTGGACTTATTCCTTACTGGTACCATATTTGACACCCAAGTTGAATGTCACACTTTATAAATGATTTGAGCATCCAACAACTTCCTTAACTCCTTCTGAATGAGGGGCTCAAGTGTTAGATGTACCTTTCGCAACTTCTGCTGAAAAGGCTTGGCCCCTTCCTTGATTGGGATAACATGTTGGATTATTCGTGTGTCGTAAGTTTTGAGCTTATCATATGTCCACACGAAAACATCTCAGTACTACTTGAATAAGTGGATAAAGACTTGCCACTCTTGTGGTGTGCAACAAGTAACAATATTGACAAACTTTAGATCTTTCTATGTTCCAAGATTAATTTGTTCATGTGACAACGTTGAATTATGGGTTTTGGTGTTTTATGGCCCTTTGAAGTGGTTTTGCAAGTCATACAACTTTTCCAATGTCACCACGCCCTTCGTCATGGGGTTCTCCTTATTCATGCGAGCTGCATCTTACAACGCTTTTTCGTGCTCATCTTCATCAATAGATGCATCTTTGAATACATCAACATTCACCATGAAATGAAGTATTTGTTGGTCATCATTAAAAACATGTAAAATAGTGATATTAGTAGGGACACATGGTTTATAAATAATTTCAACAGAAAAACTGTCCCTAAGCAGTGATAGCCTAGCAACAACATTTACTAATGCATCTGCAACCACGTTACACATTCTAGGAACAAATATAATGTTAAAAGATTGGAATTGAGAAATTAAATGCCATACCTCTTGTTGATAACTTTTCAAATTAGGCGGCACACAATGTATAGTACTGTGTACCTGTCGCACGATAATCTCTGAGTCACTTATTGCTTTAAGAACTCCAACATTGAGGTCAATGGCCTTATGCAAGCCTAGGATGAGTGCTTGATATTCTGTTATGTTATTAGTGCACTCGAATTCCAAGTGGCTTGAGATCAGGTGTTTTCTTTGTGGTGGGTCTACTAAAACACAACCAGCTCCATAGCCCTCTTGTGTCTTCGAATCGTCAAAAAACAAAGTCCAAACATCATATGTACAAGAGGTACACCCTACACTAGTACTACTACTACTATTGTTTACCGTACAAAGGTCATTTGTGCTAGTTGGACTACTAAGGAGTTCCAACTATGTGTCTGGTGGGAATGGGGAAGGTTGAGCAAGGTAGCACCCTAGGGGATTTAGAATTGTTGTTACATAGGAGGTAATTGCAAGAGTAACAATGCTGCCACAAAGAGGGGCTTGGTTTTTTTCAAGGAAGGTGGTGATTCCATTAGCTAAGGCTAAGTTTTTGCAAGAAGGAGAGGAATCGATGCCTAAGGGTAGGGGACAAAACATCCCTTCCCCACCCTTGGGAGAATGTCGGTTGTTTTGGGATTGTATTCAACTATCAGTTTAAGTTGTTGGCACACCTTAGAACAAGGAAGTTGACAAATCTCCCTTACTATTTGTTGAAGTCACTACAACACATGGCAAAGGCAGTGTGAGAGGAAAAAAATTAGGAAACTTGTTTAACCAATCATGAACTTATCAAAATGGTCATAATTCACTCACTATAGGAGCAGGGGAGTTCATGGGCTGATATTTTAGCAATATCACGTGTGAATGCAAAATATGATGAAAGTGAGGAGCACGATGAGAGTGATAAAACAAGACCTACAAGTAAAGCAACCGCACCTCCTAGAAGTAGGGTTGTTACACCCCCCGTGAGCAGAAAAACCACATCCCCTGGGCAAAGTAGGGAGGATGTATTTTCTAGACTTGGTTGTTGAAACCCTAAGAGGTGGATCTTTATAAAGACTTCTATTGGTACATCGTAAAAAGGAAAAGGGGCAAAAATAGAAGAGCTTGTGGAGATGTTCAGTGGATCATCGAAAAATATCTATCATGGGTGTCCTATAGAATAATAAGAACCAAAAGAAGCAATTGCTGAGACAATAGTACATAAGGAAACAACTGAAGAAAGAAAGGTTTCTAAGAAAACCAAGGATGACTCAAGATAGTTGAAGGTAAATCTTAAAATACTGGAAAATCTGATTGGTGGAAGGAACCCTAAGAAAAGAGTGCGAGTGGCTACTACATAAGAGACCACTCCAGTACCCCAAAAATGTAATATTCTAGATTAACCAAGGGAGCCTGAGAAACAACAAGATAAGAGAAAATAAGAAGAACATGTAGAGGAAGGTGCTTCTATGCTTGAAGTCTCTTTTGCTACACCAAAATTTAAGGATGAATATGATGAACTACATAAAGAAGGAGAAATAGTAGCATAAAAATATATGAAAGAACAAGAGGCTTCCACTCTATTAGATAAGACTGAGATCGACCCCCTTCTCCATAAAATTGAAAAAAAAAATGAAGGTTTAAGAAATTAACTTGTCAAGGTTAAGGAAGAATTGCAATTTAAGAGGACAAATGGGTTAGACATGTTATATGTAGTAGGAATACCATCATCCACTGAAAAAACCATGAAAGTATGTGAGGGGTCCAAAAGAAATTCAAGGAAGATGGAGTTGTAGAATCAATTATTGTATCAGTAGGAGTTCAAGTGGGAGGAAAAAATTAAGAAATTCAACTTGCTTCTCCACAAGAACTTGCTAAGGACACTGTTGTTACACAAAAACCAACAATTTGAGTAGAGCAGGGATAAGAACAACAATCTGCTACTCCACAAGAACCTATTTATGACATTGTTATTACATAGTAACCAACAACTGAATCAAAGCAAATTGAAATTAATTTGGCTGTTGCTCCACAAGAATCTATCAACGATGCTATTGTTACATAAGAACCAACAGCTGGGATAGTGCAATAGGAGGAGAAAGGGGATAAAGAAGAAATTGTTGAGTTTGCGGCTGTAACAACATAAAAAACAACCCAGCTAAAATCTGAAGAAATATTGAGAACAACGTCTTTGCTTAGGGAAGTAGAAAATTGGAAGAAGTTAGCAGTATTCCCTAAAGATGAAGTAATTTTTTCTAAAACAACATGAGGAGATAGTCAATAGTATTAAGAAGGAATGAGATGAAAAGTTAATAATTAAATATTTTGTGAGGGTTCAAAGAGAGATGAAGTAGGCAATAATACAAGTGAAGGCATTGCAAGAAGAGGTGTAACTGCTACAACAAGAGAAGGGATTTGTGTATGAGCTTATTGATGGTCTACTAAGTTGCAAACTTCCTTCTCCATTTTATCCTTTATATCTGCATGAATTTTTTTTCTCTTTCAATTAACAACCCTTAAGGAGAAACAACCATATAATCCAAGGAAAGTTAAATATTTCTTGGAAACTTTTCAGAGTGCTAATTTCTCAGAACAACATTTGTTGTGTGAATTATATTTGTATGACCTTACTTGTTTTGGAGATAGATCTTTCAATTTGACACTTTATGTGGGGGATGTTCAATTGAGGACTTTTGTATCTTTTGCTCATAACTAGGTAAGGTGGAAAGATGCATATTACACTGTAGCTCACGGAAGAAGATCCTTATTGTCATCAAAATTTTATAAAATCCATTTCTAGAGTTCCTCAATATGTGGATTGCATTAAGAGGGGTGGCCTAGGATGGATTGGAATTATATTTAAGTTTCCTCTTTTTGGCTTCCAATCTATCAATATCAACACCCATATCACTTTATTGATAAATTATGGGAAATGGAGCTGGTCCTTTCTTGAGGTTACAGGGGAAAAGAATACGACACAACAGAGTCCTATGGTTTCTCAGAACTACACTCTCAGCATGTTAGGAACTAATCACAAGGGTCTGCATGAGGACATGCACATGCTTAAGCTAGGGGAAGGTGTTGGGCCATGTAATTTTTACATTTTTGCATTCACTTTTATATTCCATTTTCTCCCTTTTGACCAACAAGACCACATTTTACCTCTGTAACAACCATTATTTATCTAATTATGTCCTTTTCTAAATGTTTCCTTCTTAGTCTAATTCTAATTATATTTTGGCATTGGAAATATTGTCTTAGTTGATTTTTATTATAAAAAGTGATAATATGGGTTGTTTCAGGTTTAAGTGGTCTCTTTGTAACAACCCTAGTTAAAAATCACGTAAAAATATATAAGACCACGGTTGATGGGACACATATTTCAAGATGAATGGTGGGCAAAACATCCTAGTGGGTGCTCATCCGATTTATTATGGCTGAAGGAAATTGGCAAAGGCAATGACAAAGGCTTTAGAAAAGAAAAATGAAATTTTTGGCACATTTATTTATGAAAATAATGGAAAATAGGATAAAATGAATGTGAAAGGTCACAGGTTGCATGTGAGGAGTAAATTGAAGGAAAATAATGGAAAATGAAGAATATAGGGGCCTCATTAAGAAAAAGGCTTCCGAGGATCAGTGGATAGGCTTTGTTAGTGTAAGATTGGTCATTTCAGTTTTGGAGCTCTCTCATTACTCTCTCTCTCTCTCTCTCTCTCTCTCTCTCTCTCTCTCTCTCATACCCTTGGATCCTTAGATTTTTCTTGGAGCACTCTTGGAGAGTGTGGCATACTTGGAGTTTTGGAGCAAGAAGGAAAAGGAAGAGCAGGAAAGTGCAAGAGGACATCGGGATCAACAACTACAACGGGTTCAACATGTAGGTACCGAGTTGCATGTATGTTTTCCTCACTAGTTTTGACATGCATGGCATATGCATGCAGATTATTGGTCATGATTTGTCATTGGCATGGAGGATTGTCTGGATTGACAGTGGATTGCCTAGCCTTGCCAATTCTTGATAGCCATGGTGTTGTGGGTTCATTTTCCTTATTTTTTGGTTGGTTCTCATGTTTCCTTTAGGTTGGGTTGAGTTATTAGTTCCTGGAAGCCCTGGTTGGACAAACGCTCTGGAAGCCTTGTAACATCTTGGGTTGAGTTACTAGTCCTGGAAGCCTTGGTTGGACAAAAACTCTAGAAGCCCTTGGTGGGTTGAGTTACTATTCCTGAAAGCCCTGGTTGGACAAATGCTCTGGAAGCCTGATGATAGTTGTGGGTTGAGTTACTAGTCCTAGAAGTCTTGGTTGGAACAAATGCTCTAGAGCCCTGGAAGGCTTGGATAAAGACTGATCTGATGATGGTTTTGTGATGTTTGACCATGAGGTGGAATCATTGTTTGATGGGTTGAGGTGGTTGGCCTCTAGAAGCCCTGGATGGTTTTGATTGATGTGTTTTATGAGATCCCACGTTCATGCTTAGAATATGGCACGGGGGTGGCTAGTTGAAGAGAGATTTAGCTTAGCCATGTATATGGTCAGGTTGAACGTGGTAGTCCCATACCAGGTTGGATTTTGCATCATTAATATGAGGTTATTTATCCTTGTTATGTCATGAGTATTATACTAGTTTATATGTGGATTATATTTGTTTACTTGTTATTTATATTGTTATTATGTTGGTTTTGTATATGTTTTATGACAACAACTATCTATGGCTCTCGTCATGTTTTTACTTGTATATGAATGAACAATGTATCTATGGCCTATGGATGAAATGGTAGCTAATGTGTTGAGGCATCAATGCTTCTTAGAGATTCTCGGATAAGTATAAGACCCCTATGTTCATATATGTTATTTAAACCTGTAGATTTCATTCCTGCCAAGTGTTTGACAAAATGTCAGTCCCAGTTGGGGATGGTCAGGCCTAGTACTGGAATTAGTTTTTGGTTTATTAGTCTTGTCATCATTTTTTTAATGGATTCTAAAAGTTACAACAAGTTATGGGCAGTGGATGGAATTATGGGCTTGAAAAGTGCCTTAAAATCCTTGGACTTTGGCATAGGTCTACTTGAAATAGTCCTTGGACATAGGCATGCAGGTTTGTGGGAGTGTCCATAGCTCTCTAGATGTTAGCATGCCCATAGCATGGGAGGGTCTAAAGGTCTGAAATCTTAGTGGGACCTAGGGGATCATTGGTAGAAAGGTTGGGATGTTTCCTTAGGGTCTTAAAGCTAATGTTGAAGGTCTGCATGGCGTGTTTCAGTTGGTTCCACTTCCTTAACGTGACTTAGGAGGTTGAATCATATCATAGTGGTCTCTTGTTGCATGTTTACCCCGGTTGGTTGGTTACTTGTGTAGATGTGGGAGGAGGGTGTTACAAAGTGGTATCAGAGTGGGTTGCACTCTATTTGGGCCATATCTAATACTACAAAGTGGTATTAGAGCATGGGTCACCCCTCAGACTGGATGGGAGGTGTTTTGGTCATGCATTCATGTCAATTGCATATGTGTTCCTTGTGCTTGTAGTCTGTGTACTTGTTGCATTTGCATGGTGTTGATCATGGTTGTAGTGATGTCGCCATGTGAAGATGGATGGTGTTGTTATAGAATGTGTTGTCATGAGTGTATGTTTTTATATGCATTTGTTATGCATGTCAATGTCTGTAGGTTGTTGTGCATGCAATGCTATGGCTACAGATATGGTTATGCATGCATAATAGGTTAGATTTGAGTTGTGAGGTCATTGTATGCAATTAGGTCATCATGATGTTGTTGGTTGTTATGATGCTAATGTGTTGGCTGAGATAGAGCAGGAGATGCAGATCATCAAATTGAAGTTGCAACATTGGACCTGAAGGCAAGAGCATGTCGTCATACAAATTTGCATGTTGGGCATGCAGTAATGGATTGTTATATGCATTAGGGTTATATACATCAGGTTTATGTCCATGTCTATTGATGTTATGGTTACATCCATGATAGATGCTAGTTGTTCAGTATAGTCATATGCACATGTGTCAGATAGTCATGAATGATAGTAACCTGTGGCTGTATGCATTGCTATTGTTGGTTTAGGTTAGATAAATGATGATTATGTTATATGTAGTTGAAGAGTATGTTATAGGTTAACTTTTTGTTGTTATACAATAGTTAGCTTGATGATTATGTTATATGTGGTTGATGAGTATGTTATAGGTTAACTTGTTGTTATTATACGATAGTTAGCTTGATCATTAGGTTACATGTTGTTGATGAGCATGATATATAACTTGGTATCATTATATGCTAGTAACTTGATGATTAGGGTTTTTACATTAAGATCTTGATGTTATATGTACCATACTAAATTCGATTGGCCTATGCAAATGGTTAGGGTTATGACATTTAGGTATGGGTTAATATGTTGGGATATTATGTCATACTAATGTAGATTGTCTGTGCAGATGTGATTATTATGTATGAATGATAATTGTTTATGAGTTTATGATGTGAACATGTTACTTAGTGACTATTATGGATATCATGATCTTATTTGTGTTTGAGCTGATGTGTTCTGAATTTATATCGTGCTAACTAGATTGATTGTGTAGTCAAGATAGCCTCCCCTGAGATACATTACGGTATGAGTTTGCTTATGTCATATATTTGGTGCTTGATTGTTTGATTATTGTCATCTATTTGGTGTTCAAGTGTTTGGTGTCTATTATGTCGTCTAGTTGATTCATCTAACATGGTACATTTATAGTTTGTTTGAACGTTTGATTAAATGCAATGATATGAGTATGTGTCTATAAGATTTCTTGCCAAAATGATCTTGTTTTAAGATGGTTGTACTAATACATATGTGTTGAGACAATTGATATATACTTGAGTGTAAGTAGGTGATAGTTGTAGCATTATGTATTATGACTGATGAATGTGAGTTGACTATGGATTATGACATGATTATTAGTCTTGGTAAAGGTTGATTTCAAATTGATAGATATGATTGTCTTGGTATTTGGAACATGGGTTGACATGTGTGAGCAGTTGCAGGGTAACATGCTTGGTATTAGTGTGACAAGGTAATAAAAGATTGTTTTTATAACTAATAGTTGGATGATGTGATAATGCATAATAAGATGCAATTGCATCAAGGTAAATGGTAAAAGAAAGGAATTGGGTAAGAATTCCTTTGGCTATGTTTGGAAACCATATTTCCAAAAGAATGAGTGCTTTGCATACAAGAAGTCTTCCTAACCTTGATTTTGTTTGATATTATGTGGATATGTGCTATAGCCATGAACATGTATTTGACAGGTATATCAGCTAGTTTCCCATTATGGATGGGTTTGTCAAGGGAAATGGAGTACCTTGAGAGATGGGATGGACATGTTCAGTTACAAGGGAACGTGCTTGGCACAACAAGGTAAGGTAACTAGTATGTTGTTATGTTTATTTATGCACTGAAAATTATGCGTTCATGGCAATATGATGCATGGGATACATGGCAAAGGGACTGTCATGGAATCTTAAAGAAGGCTCAGGTTAAGATTTCCTTTGGAAGCACTGGGAACCATGGGGATTGAGTCATGGTGTATATTGTTAGTCTTGTGCTTTTGGTATTTTGTGATTTGCTTTCGCTTGATTTGCAATTTTGTTATGTCTGGTGCATGATCATGCCACCTTGTTTGTGGTGTCGTATTGTTATTGGTTTTCATGGTTTTATTCTTGTTTGTTTCTTATGTTTTCCTTTTAAGTTTTGAGTATTGGGAATTGGTTGGTAAAGAGGAAATTTAGTGGAGCTTGGAGAGAGTTGAATGAAATCCAGTAGGCAATGTAAGACCCAAATGAAGTTGATGCATGTATAAAGGAAGTTGAAGGCAATAGTATGACAATCACTTGGAGTGGTTTGGTCCATTGGTGTAAATGGATAGTGGCATTACAGTCATAATAAAGGTAACAAAAAAGTTAAAGTGAATGGATGTGAGGCATCTGATTCCTTGGGCTATGTTGGGAATGGTTGTTCTCAATGTTGTGCATGATGTGCATGGATAAAGGGAGTTCTCTTAACCTTGACCTTATGATATCTAGTAATTACGTTGTGATCATGATTATGGTGATGTATTCTTATGTCTACATGTATGTATATATGTATGGATGTCATGTCTAACAGGGTCATCATGGATCATGATTGCTTTATGCTAATGTTTATATGTACATATGTATGTATGTATTTCATGTTTGACAGCGTCATCATGGATCATGATTGTTTTATTCTAATGTTTATGTATATGTATCTATGTCACTGTTCGACAGGGTTTTCAGGGATCATTCTTGTGGAGGAATGATTGCTTATGTAAGTGTTGTAGTGACTACAACCACCCTCCAAAATGTTGCCTATGCTTCGTTTTGGAGCCTCCCTCCTAAGTCATAACAACTCATATCACATTGATCCAAGTACTTGTGCTTTGATTGAGCTTTATCTTTGCATCATGGCTTATGTTTTCTTACTTGAATTATTGGCTAACCCACAAGCCAATCTCTTGACTTGGTTTCCACCTAGTTTCGGGCTTACTTTAGAGAACTGTGCAATCCTTAAGGGCAACCAACCTTGCCCTTGGGAATTGCATAGTCCAAGCTAATAGTAAGCCTTCATCTCCAAAATTGCACAGAGCCAGTTGACAACCAGCCTTCATCTGGGAAATTGTGTAGAGCTTGAGAGGCAGCGCAAAGCCACTCAACTAAGAAATTGCGTAGAAGCCTCTTGCTCAGACGCTGCCCAGTGCATGAGCTAGTGAGTTTCCCAGTGCTTCCCAGAACTACACAATCTCTCTGGACAATGCATGGAAACTTTTCCTGAAAAAAATAAAAAAGAAAAAAAAATGAAAAATCATCCCTATAAATAGGGATCTATTTTTAGCAGCCTGGAGGAGACACTTGAGTTATTTTGGAAAGTGTCGCAAAGTGTCGCTTTTTCCTTGATTTTTGGCCTTCGCGTCATAAACCCTAAATTGACCAGATCTGTTTAATTGACACAACTAGAGCTCAATTTCACATTCGATCTTGGAGCTATGGCATTCCAGAGAAGATCAATGAACCTTCGATGTGATCATCATTGCTTTTCCGTGTAGGTCTTGCTTTTCTAGTCTTTTGTCACTTTTTTTGTCGCTTTTGCTTGTTTAGCTTGTGAGAGTGTTGTTTCACTTTTTTTATTGAATGAATGTTGGCATTTTAACTTGTTTTAGCCTGTAGAAGTGTTGTTTTAAGTTTTGCATGGCCTTTCTCAAGTGTTGCATGCATTACCTAGTTTTTTCACTAATGGTCATCGTTGTGGCGACTCTCCCCACATGCTTCATTTTCCTTCAGTTTGATTGATTCCTGCACTTGTTTTATTTGCATGCATCATCAATCAGTCATATCATAATTTAACATCACACCATCCTTCAGATCTGCTCATTTTCACACTCTTATTGGGTATGGGGTTCCCTTGCCCAGATCTCGCCTTCCCTTGCATGCACTACGCATTCTGGGAGATCAAGGTCCAACCTTGGCTTATGGAATTGTGCAGAGGCTGCCTTGGCCTGTGTTAGGCCCCTATACTACTAGTGTAACCCCTTATTGTTATTAGTAAAACCCCCTTATTATATTGTTGTACCCATGTAGTCCCCATATTGTTATTATTGTGCCCCATAGAAGCCCACTATTATTATTATTGTGCCCTTACATTATTATTGTTATGTCGGCTCTGATTATATTATGACCCCTTAGACTCCTATATATAGAAAGGAGGTCTTGTCATTTGTATCATCCAAGAATTGTTCATTTGTGTAATGTAAAAGAGGTTGCTCCCTCAAAGAGGTTGAATTCTAAGGCGTTCAACTATCTTTTCTATCTTTTTGTGAGCTGGTTTCATAACAACCTAGCTCTAACTGCGCACTACAACATTCTAGGAGCTAGTCTTCTAGCCCTGGCCATTGAGACATCGCAATGTGCAATCTCTCCTGGCCTGTGCTTAGACTGGAATGCACATTGCACAGTTCCAGTCAACAAGCCTCCCTCACTGACTGTTGGGACAGTGCAATGCGTAGTTCCAACAAGCATCCAGTCACCTTTGTGAACCAAGATTGTGCAATCCCTCCTAGAAATTGCCCAGTTTGTTGCTTGATCTTGTCTTGAAGTGATTTTGGTTTTAAGCTAACATTTGCATGCCATGAGTGTCCCCTCTGTCTCCAGGTACAATAGTTGTTGAGCATCTCTCTAACAGTTATAGTCTACATGTCTTCCAAGAGAGTTGCATCAAAGGAAATTGTCAAGAGTAGTATTGGGGATGCAGTTGAGAAGGTGTCAGTTAACTTGTCAGTTTATGCAGATACCCATTTCTTCATCGAGAAGGGCATGAAGTTGAAATGGCAGAAAATCAAGGATATCTTTGTAGAGGACTTCAAAGAGGACTTAGAGGACCAACAAGTTTATATCAGTATCCAACAATGAGGATTTTACCAAGTTTCATGCAGGCATCCCACCTTCCCATGTGCTAAAATTATCAGCTGGATTATCTCACACACAGATCTAGAAACTATGACATTGAGCAGTGTCAGCGTGATAGAGCTTGCCACCTTCAAGGCGAAGGACTATAATCAAATGTATCATTTACCTCAGCCGACCAGGCACATGGACACACTTTTCTATGCCACCCATAGATAGGTGAACACGAGAGATATAGTCTAGATGGTTGTAATTTCAAGAGTAATTTTGTCCCTATTATTTTGGTTATCTATGTGTTTTGTGACAACAACCATGTATGGACTTCCTCATGTTTTTGCTTGTAGTTGAATGATCAATGTATCTATGACCTAGTGGATGGAATTGTTGGCATTATGTTTCAAGTGTTGTCCTTGATGGCAACTCACTCATAGGTTGGTACAGGTGCTCAGAGGTTGGTACAGGTGATGACAACTTAATCAGAGGACAAATCTCAGTACAACAGGACAAGAAAGAGATATACGCAGGTTTATCAAGGAGAATCCGCGTATACACGCAAGTTTGATTCAGTAAAAGCGCGTACATGTGAAAAGTACCTTTGGTCCGTGGCAGTTAGTCCTTGGAAGTTGTGCCTATGGTTTTGGAACATGGTGTCTCGACGAACGTGTTGATCCCTAGTTTCGAGGTTGATGGTATTGGTTTGTTATGGTTTTGGACCATGGTATTGAGAGAGGCCTAAACCTATATAAGGAGAAGATCATTAGGCCAAGAGAGTAAGGAAAAAGTGTGAGCATTGGGTGTCTGATGAAGTGAGAGGATCTGGTATTGCTGGTTGTCTATTCGGGAAGTTTGGCAAGGGTCGGATCTGACAGCGGAGGCATAAGTAATCATTTCTAGATCTGTACGCGGGTTTCCTTTGGAGAAAGTGCGTATACAGGCGGTTTCGGTAAAGTGCAGTAGCGTATGCATGATAAAGTTTGATATCTCAGGTTGTTGCTGATTCTGGTGGTTGTTACAGAGTTCTGGTCTCTGGTTTGGGTTCTGTGTTCTTATGACAGGGTTTCAGTGATTCAATATTGGGTTGTTTAATGAATTATGATGCAAGTTTAAGTTGATGATTGTATTGCAGTAATGTTTGTTTTGTACTCTTGGATCCAGTCTGAAAATTGATGAAACGTGGTCCCTGAAGTACTAGTAAATGGATCAGCTAGTACAAGAGCTGAGGGGGTTGTAGTTCCCTTCCAGAAGTAGTTGAAAACGAGAGAGGGTTGTAGCCCTCTGCAGGTTGTAGCCTGCATACTGGTAAAGGACTGCACCAGTATATTGTAAAAGAAGTTTCTCATTAAGAAGAAAGAAACGAATTGCAGCAGGTGGTTTTCACCCACATTGGGTTTCCACCTTATATCATGGTGTTCATATGTGTGGATCTTGTGTGATGCCCTATTCTGTTATACTGCACCTATTTACTGTTAATATGCTTAATAATGTCCTGATGCATTTACTGAAGTTTAAGCTAACTGAATTATAAGATCTCTGGGTATACGCTATTTGCTTTAGACATAGTCGCGTGTATACGCTGGTTGACTTCATAGAAGCAGCGTATATGAATCTGAGTATGAAATTGAAAAGTTTTATCTGATCTGTTAATACTGATTCACCCCCCCCCTCTCAGTATTATTTCCAACATTATTTTCATTTGATTGAAGTCAAGTAAAGTGTCTAGGGTTAATCGAAGACCTGTGTGTTTCCTTAGTACAATATCCTGCTAAGACCATTCTCATGGATATAGTAGTGGCTGACATCCCACCTAAATATGACATGCTATTGTCTAGATCAAGGGGGACTAAACTCCAAGGATCTTTGCAACTTGACATGTCATATGCCACAATCTCAATCTTTGGACAACCTAAAAATTTGTACAGAGAGACCATAATGAAATATGTGGTGAGTAGCCTGGATAGGCCTCAAAACTTCCCTATCTACTCCCTAAATTTGGACATTGATTCTTTTATTTTGTATAATGTTGAACAAACACAACAAACCACTTCAAACAGTATTAATTCAGAACCAAAATAAATTGTTGTTACAACTAAAAAAGAAACTGTCCAAACTCAAGATATTTCCAATAAACAAGATGATCAAAAAACCTCAGAGAGGGAATGTTTTCTTCCCCGTAACAGTAAAAATTATGAACATGATATATTATGGCACCTTGAATTTGATGGATCAACGACTAAGTTAGGAGTAGGAGCAAGAGTGCGGATATACAATCTGGAGAATGATCACTCAGATGTCCATGCTTGCAAATTGAATTTCAAATGCACCAACAACATGGCTGAGTATGAAGCGCTTCTTTTAGGTCTTAAATTAGTTAGAAAGCTAGGAGCTATAGGAGTTGCTTTCATGGGAGACTCTAAATTAGTGATAAATCATATTAAAGCTATATATATGACCAAAGACCCTAGATTAAGTTGTTATAGAGGAACCATTATAGAAATACTAAATACTTTCCTAGAAACCAAAGTTGTTGTATTTCATAGGAAACATAATATGCAACCTCATAGTTTAGCAATGTTTTCCAGCACTTGTAAGTTACCATTTCAACCTAACCATCAGTACACTGTTGAGGTTAGGTACAAACCTGTTGTCCTAGATAACTTGAAAAACTAGCAATTATTTTCTAATGACCAAGAGATAAACAATTTTTTAACCGTAGAGGAGGAATTAGTAAATAGCAATATATATACTGACGTAACATTAGATCTTGATTTCAAAGATGAAATAGAAATTAATGAGTTAGAAGATGAAAATATAGATAGATTCCATCCCACTAAATTTACAAAATTAGATGTACAAAACCTAAAGCAAGTTGAAATTAATGATATAATTAACGAAAAATCTAAAATCATTAATCTCAAAGACAAATTTTTGCCCAAAGGATTAACCCCTTTGGAAGACTTGTTTGATTCAAATGATGTCCCTAGAAAACCAAAGATGGAACCCTTAAAATCTGATATAAAGGAGTGTAATATAGGCACTAAGGAAAATCCAAAACTGATCAAACTTTAAAAGTCCTTACCTCCTACTGAAAAAGTGAAATACATTGAACTATTAAAGGAATTCGAAGATGTTTTTTCTTGGAGTTATGAAGACCTCAAATCCTATGACACCAACATCATACAACACACTACCCCCATAAAGAAGACCAGAAACCGTTCAGGCAAAAGCTTAGGAGGATCAATCCCATCTTATTGCCTTCCATTGAAAATGAAATCAGAAGGACGTACGAAGACAAGATAATAGCACCAATTAGATTCTCTGATTGGATTTCAAATTTGGCGCCAACAAGGAAGAAAACTAGTGAGATCAGACTTTGTGTTGATCTCAGGAATCTTAATAAAGTTTCACTCAAAGATAACTACCCTCTCCCTAAAATGGAGCATATATTACAAAGGGTAGTAGGGTCAACTAGAATCTCATTATTGGATGGGTTTTCTGGTTACGACCATATTTTAGCTCACCCAGATGACCAGCCTAAAACTGCATTTACTACTCCTTGGGGCACATTCATGTATATGAAGATGCCTTTTGGATTAAAGAATGTAGGGGCCACTTTCCAAAGAGCCATGGACATAGCTTTTGCTAAGGAAATTCATGACTTCCTAGTAATATACTTAGATGACATCATTGTATTCTCAAAATCAGATAAACAACACGTAGATCATCCTAGATAGACTTTTATCAAATGTAGGAAGTATGGAATTTCTTTGAATCCTTAAAAATGCTTAGTTGGGTTAGAAGAGGGAAAGTTATTAGGCCATATAATCTCTAAAGATGGTATTCAAATAGATCCTGCAAGAATTGAAGCCATCTTATAGATACAGCATCCTAGGAGCATCAGGGAATTACGAGCCTTTTTAGGGGAAATCAACTTTCTTAGGAGATTTATTTCTAACTTAGTAGAATTAATTAGGTCATTAAACAATATGTTGAAAAAAGATTCGACCATAAAATGGACAGTTGTGGCTAAGAAATTCTTTGAAGACATTAAACTAGCCTTAACTAAAACACCAGTTTTGATCAGTCCAAAATTTGACAGGGATTTCATTTTATTTTCCTTTGCCTCACAACATACAATTGTTTCAGTTTTACTACAAAAGAATGACCAGGGTTATGAACAACATATTGCCTTTTTTAGCAAAGCCCTAAGAGATGCCCCCTTAAAATACAACATAATGGAAAAGCAAGCCTTTGCTTTGGTCAAAGCTATCAATGGTTTTACAGTTTACATTTTATATTCTCATATAATAACCCATGTCCATAATTCAATAGTCAAGGATATTCTAACTCGGGATGGTCTAGATGGAAAGAGAGGGAAATGGGCTGCTACTATACTAGAATATGACCTAGAAATCAAACCAAAAAAATTAATAAAAGGCCAAGGTTTAGCCAAGCTCATGGCTGAATCGAACTATAGGCCTTAGATATAAATTTTATTGCAAAGATGGATAATGGGGAGGAGATGGCGACTCCACCAATCAACGAGGCCTTTATTGAAGTACCATGGTATGCTGACATCATATACATTCTACAAAATCCACAAGTTCCTCCTAAATTATCCACGACTAAAAGCAGATTTTTAAAAATGAAATCTTTGAAATTTTGCATAATTGACAATGCTTTGTTTTGGAGGAATCATGAAGGTATCCTTCTTAATTGTTTATTGAAAGAAAAATCTGACAAAATGTTACAAGAGTTTTGTGCAGGTGACTGTGGAGGACATCTTAACTGGAAAACCACTGCTGAAAAGATCCTTAGAGCCAGTTTCTATTGGCCTACTTTTTTTTTCTGATGTAAAGAAATTTGTAACCTCATGTCATAAGTGTCAGATATTTGAAGGAAAGGAAAAGCTTTTACCCCTGCCCCTAAAACCAATCTCTGCTGAAGCACCTTTTCAACAATGGGGTCTTGACTTCATTTGTGAAATCCACCCACCTTCCTCTTCCCAACACAAATGGATCCTCACTGCTACAGATTATTTTACCAAATGGATAGAAGCCATACCATCAAGCCAAGCCACTGACACTGTTATAATAGCCTTCCTTAAGGCCAACATCCTATCCAAATTTGGGTGCCCAACCAAAATCATCACTGACAATGCAGCAAATTTCAAATCCATAAGAATTATTGATATAAGTACCATATAACTTTGGGCCATTCCACAGCTTACTACCCCTAAGGAAGTGGACTAGTAGAGTCCTCAAACAAAAGTCTGGTAAATATCATCAAAAAATTGCTAGAGGATAACAAGAAAACATGGAACAAGAAGCTAGTAAATGCCTTATGGGCAGATAGGCTAACCAAAAAGAAATCCATTGGTACTAGTCCTTATCAATTAGTTTATGGAATGGAAGTTGTGTTCCCATCTTCCTTGGGAACACCAGTGATGAAGCTATCCAAGAGTTGCAAGTTGAACCAAGTGACATCCGAAGAAGAATCAACCAAGAAATTCATTTACAACAGACTAGGGAAGAAGTGTACACTAGATCTCAAATTGTGCAAGAAAGAATCAAGAAAACTTTTGATAGGAGGACTAAGGCAGCATATTTTTACCTAGGGGGCAAAGTTTTAAAATGGGATTCAAGAAGAGAGGATAAAAGAAAACATGGGAAATTTGATTTCCTATGGAAAGGCCCATATATCATTTATGCTTTCAGAGGTAATAATGCTTTCTTCCTCGGAGAAATGGATGGCACAAAAGCAGAAGGAGGACTAGTTAATGGTCGAATGGTCAAACACTATATTGAGCCTAGTTACTGATTTTTACTAATAATTTGTACATACTTTACTTTCAAAAGTCCAAAGTGGATTGGATGGTGATTTCTTGAAGCTGAAGCCCGAAAAGAAGGCCCTAAGCTTGAAAAGTTTTACTATTATAAATAGTAATAATGTAGAAACGTGAAAAGGGGAAGTTGCAGGATAACATCACAACAATTCAAAAGGCCATTGGTCTACAAAGTTCTTGACATTTCACTAGGAAATGCAATCCTGAAGTGGGGCCATTGTTAGGTTCCTATACGAATAGGAGTCATAATTTTTGAATGGCTGAGATTAAACCTATAATATGTAAAAACCTTTTCTTTCTACAAATGTTTTCCATATTCAAAAAATTAAAAAATTTAAAGAGAGTATGTCCTAAAAGAATAATCAAAGGACAAAAAGAATAAAAAGGTAAAAAAATATGAAAAATATGAACCCCAAGAAAATAAAAAGACCATGAAAGTGAGCAAGTCAAAATACCACTATTATTTACTTTTTGTGCAAAATAAATGATTGTGTGCAGTTTGTAATATTTGCCACAATCCATGATAGCCAAAATGTTTAAACTTGGCTATTTCATGTTTCAATTTCATGTCTAAAGATAGAGAATAAAAATCTAACCAAGCTATTTAATCTTGGTAGATAAGTAGATAGGTACAGTAAATAAAAGGAGATCAACTGTTTAATCTAAGCCCTTAGATTTAATAAGGTTAGAATTAGTCATTTTATTATTGTAAAAAGAAAGAAAAATGTTTGATAAGGGTTTGCTAGCTCAAATGCACCCTAATAAAGAAAAGTAAAAATGGTAGGATGAGTAGATGGGTAAGTAGTAGAAAGGTTGTAGACTTATGATGACTGATTAGATAAAAGCATGTGTATCATCTTTTTCATCATAAAAGTTCCAAATGTGAATGGGTACTGAAGTATGCAACAGGATATCAAAGTTAGTTTATTTAATTTCCCTCATTCATTTCACCTTTTACTTAACTAGTTTCCCAGAATAAAGTTCAAAGTACTTAAAAACCCTAAGTTAAAGAGGCTCAGAGCATTACTCTGACTTTTGGATGGACCGGACCCTCGGCTCAAAGACTTATAGGAAATAAGTACTAAATCCCCTTATAAACATTCATTCCACCCTTCAGTTCATTCATTCTCCCTAAATAATACTCTTTCCTAAGGTTAAATTACTTTTACCTAGGAAAAGTATTTATTTGCCCACATAACTCATTTTCATATCAAAAACCCGCAAAAAATACTATATCCTAAGCTTTATGTTATCTATTGGAAAAGCATTAAAAACATGAAATAACATATGCTTAGGGTATTGTGCCTCTTTCTGCTCATTTTACTAATTACTAATTTATTTATTAAATCCCAAACAAAAACCATTTTCTGTATATATTTAACTCCTGAAATATTAATAAACCCTACCCTAGTTTAATTATATAAACTATAATATTAGCCAAAACCGCAAAAATCCACTAACTAATCAACCTATGATTAAGTGAGTCTAAAACCCCAATTAAATCCCGCCACTAATCACCCTGATACCTTAACCCCACCTTAATTCCTCGTTAAATCAAAAACCACCACGCTTAAATGCCAGTCAGTCCCCCCACTACCTTCCATGCAACTCCACTGCCTGATCGCTCCCCCCCACACCTGATGGTCCTCATCCATTTCAGAAGTGCCCGACGTCCGAACTTTACCAGACCGAAAAGAGTTATTTTCCGCTGGGCCCCTGAGACTACATGTCACTCAATGAATGGAATCAAGCGGCCTCCCCCCAATACCAGCAAGCGCCCTAAAGTGGTGCAATGGAAACTAATTACCACCACCCCACTACATGACAAATGACCATTGTTCACCCATACCCACCAATTTTGACTTTCTTGCATAAAGCGAAAAAGCCCCAAATCATTTTCTTTTATCATTTGTTCAATTGTAAACCTCCATGCATGCACCTGTGAATGTCGAAGCTATCAACCAACGTACAATTGCACCCTGAAGATGCCACAAAGCTCCTAGATTTCCTTCTAGCCTGCTCGAAGCCTTTTCAACCATTCACAATTTCCAGTCACCTAGTTCAGACCCAATTTTCTCCATTTCAAGGTATTTAAGCCATAATTCACCAAAACACCCTATCAATTTCAAAACCAGACACTGAGTTTTCTTAATTAAAATAAAAAAGGAACTTTGATAACACAAACCCACCTAGAATTAAACCACCATTACCCTAACAGACTTAAAAATTTCCTCCCCCATTCTGAAATCCACAAGAATTGAGAATGGCTACCCCAATTGCCATGGATGTTAGACCTATTTCCACTCCTCACCTGGACCTAGACCACCTCCCCTTGGCTGATAAAGATTTCTAAATCAAGGACACCTCTATCCTTAAATCTGCTCTCACACTATACTACCGATAAAGAGACCTATACCTAAACCATGCTAATGAAATTGGTCTTTGGGAGTCCAATTTGCCCAAGTACCAACTCCCTGAAGCTCACATTTTCCCAAAAATTGTCCATTACTGCCATGCAAATTATATCCCCAGTCAAAGAGAAGTTGTGTCCCCTAACCAAACCATACTTTTCACCATGATTGTTGAATCAATCAATGAAATGATACAAAACTAGCCTGGAAAAAATCTAACCCCTATCTCAATTGCATACCTATTAGACAGATTTCCCAAGCTTACCATTGCAAAACTTGCTGAGATGTTCTAAACCTTCATCAGGGAGGAAAAGCATATCCAAAAATATCCTCCTCCATATGTGGCTACCATATTTTCCGCATTTCATCAGGACATTGTAGCAATGATATCTAGCGTCCTATGTTATACCACCAATGAGTATATAGATGAAATTATCCTGGCTTTCATGTCCATTTTCTCTCCAGGACAACCTCTTGTTGTCATTTATGATTATGCCAAGTATATAGCTGATAGGATGCATGACCAATTTCTAAGGATGAGTAATGAGAGAGTATTTAAGTATTCCTTTGTCTTGTATCACCTTTTTCTATACTACCAAGCAGATAAGTTCCCCTTTACCCTCCAGAAACTTGACACAAATGGTCACACTAGATCAGTAATTTTCTGGACAACATTGATCCATAAATGTGATTCTCCATATTCATATACATACTTCATAGACCTATTTGTACATCCCATTGTGAAAATGCTGCTAGGAAGCCCTCCTCCAGGAATCATTTCAAATATAAGGAGGATCTTGCAACTCTCAAAGCAGCATAAAGTGGGGGATTGGTACTTGTACCAAAACCACACTGAAATTAGGATTTATGGTTGTAATCTAGACCCATACAGACTACCCAAATTCCTCCTAATGAGGTTATTTTCTCTATAGTACTACAGGCAGATAATCACTTTAGATGAGGTACATCTTGTCAAAGCCAAAAAAAAGGCCCAACTCAGGATAAAAGACCAATTAGGCCCCATTATTTGTAATAGCAAAGAAGCTGGAAAGGAGGCAAACCAAATCCTTCAAAGACTAAATTTGAAACATAGCTTCATATGGAGATATGATCCCTTGGACTTCATCTGTAACAAAAGACAGAAAAACAATATAGCTCCCTACATTCACCATCGAATCCCTGAAATAGAAAAACATGCCAATCAATTGGAATGGGTGGAGAATACCTTAGAAGACAAGGATGGCATTGAAGTTTCTATGGAAAGCACTTTAATTGATCTAGAGAAATAGCTTTATGAGGGTTCTTTCCTGTAGGTCCAAGAAGAATCATAGGTACAACAAGAGTCAGAAGCACGAGAAGAATCAGAAGCACCAGAACAATCAGAGAAAATAGGCAGGCCAGAGGACACCATGATTACCACCCTAGTCTTATAGACTCCTCTAAATGAGGAAACAATCCTCAATAGAAATAGGAAGGAACCACTATCTCAGGAAGAGCAACATCATAGGCCTGTGCAAAGACAAGCTAGGCAAAGAGACAAAGAAAAAAGCTTGTTTCTAAACAGGAATATACAAAAGAGACAATTGATGTTATAAGTATAGAAAGAGAAGGAAGCAGGCATGCCACTCCCTTTGGAGGCATCCTAGAACCTTCCACATCACATACCCAGATATTGGAAAGACAACCAAATATGGAGGTACCCTCTTTCAGAATGCAAGTAGATAAAGATCAAGAAATCACAGAGAGATACAAACAGATAAAGGCTAGAAATGAGAGGCTGATAGCCCAGACCTATGCACAATATTTGAATATTACCCCTACCAATTAGACAAGGGTTATGCTAGCCAATGATGTAAAAGAGGGGAAAATGGAGATGACATTCATGAAGCCCACTACTCAGCAACCAAGAACAACAACAGACTTCAAAAAGATAGACTTCGAAGTATTGGCAAAGGACATTCATCCTATTGACCAGATTAACTTGCACAAGCATATAAGGGAGATGGTTTACTCCACATTGACAGGGAAATCCATCATTTCCCACCAATTACAAAACTCCTTGAATAATATATCAGTCGAGTTCTAGTTAGAGAAGGCCTCTTCACAGGCCAAAGATACCAGAATCAAATCCCTGGAGGACTTAGTCATTGAGTTGGGACACGATCCCAAAGATGTAAAGGCCACAAAAAGTTAATAAAGAAAAAGAATGATGATATAGTTGCTCTGAAGAAATAGATTAAGATTCCCCAATTGCATCACCCACAAACAGTAGAAGTCCTAGAGGAACAAAAATGACATGAAGAGCTCATGGACTTGGTCCTAAAGCTAAATGACCAACTAAAAGAGACAGAGAAGGAGTTGGACATTTTGATTCAGTCCAAGATAAGTGACCTAGCAACAACTTCCACAACTGCCACTCCCAGAGTGATAACAATAGTTCCTTCTACATTGGCAACATCATTGGCACCAACAGCTCCACCGCCACAACACTTCCAATTACAACTAAATCCACTACATTAGTAGGCACACCAATAGAGAAAACAACATAGCTAGTAAAATCTATGGAGGAGATGTCAATCTATGAAACAAAGCTGAAAAGGCTAAAGGAGAAAGTGGCAAGCATAGAAACTGATTGTAAGCTTTCCCAAATTCAACAAAGAGAAGAAATGTAGAAATCCCTAAGGATGGGTGAGAAAATTAAAGTCCTAGAGAAAGATTTGACATTGCAGAAGCTGCTAGGACAAACTAAAGAAATGCTGTGGGCCAATATCATTGACTATGTCAATAATATTTGTCCATCAATTGAAGTTATATTTGAGTGAGCTGAATTGGTGAAGGTAGCCACTAAGGCTATCCAGAAGGTAAGGGAAGAGTTAGGAGACCAGCCTGAGGATGGAAATTGACTCATCCACCTCCTAAACAGTAAGAACAGGTATGAGCTCCATGAGCTTGGTGTAGAGGATAGGACTGAAGCCATCCTAGAAATAAAAAAGGTTCTTTCTGAAGGAAACCTTATGCTCAACTTGGAAGAAAAGTGCCCCAACATGCAGGTGGCTATTGACAGGTTTACAGCCAAATTTCAAATTTTGAGGGACAAACGCCTTCCCAGTCCTATGGTAGTCAATGATAAACTCATTACCTAGTTGGACTACAGTGGTAGACTCAGAAATTTGGCCAAGGAACAAGCCAGCTCTACAACTATAAAAGCCTTGACAGCTAGAAAGGTATTGTATGATACGTTGGAGTACCTATTTTTCCTAGAGCATGAGGTGAAAATTTTGTTTGTCACCAAGCCCAATTTTGCAAAATAGACAGAGGCAGATGAAATTTATAGAATAGTTTTGAAAGTAAAGTTACCTGAGGATGAATGGTGGGAAAAAATGACAGATTTACTATAAGTTCCACATCAGAAAGTTACCATAGTAAATATGAAGGTAGCCAGATGAAACAGGTAAAAGACAGATAAGCAGGGTCAAAGAGTAGCAAAGTCAAAGAGTATCAGTGAACGATCAAAAGTAAGGAATACTCCAGCGTGGAAATACCACAACCATTAACCAACTTAAAGGGTAAAAACTCAATTGAAACAACTAGCACCACCATCATGAAAGGGACAACATAATGCAATTTTCCATCTATCTCTATCTTCATTCTTGAAGGTATTTTTTTTCCCCAGATTAAATATCAAACTATTATGAGATATTTTGTAATTATTTTTTGTATAAATACTTCACATTTCAAAGTATGTAAGGTGGATTCCATGACATTTCTATAGACTTTCCCTTTCAAATCAAAATTCTATTGTATCAATGATTGGATTGGCTTACTAGATCAAGGAATAATGTTAAGATATTTTAGAGGATTCTTGTATAAAGTGAAATACAAATAAGTATTCTCTCATGTTTATTGTTGTTTTTCTTATGTTTCTTCATAATCTTGTTTGTTTCTCTAAAATCTGAATGTATAACAAGGAATGATATTTTAGAAATTGCTTGAATGCACTCTGTCTTGACCGTTTACATTCTAAATGTTTTCTTCTAAACTATCTTAGTTAGGGAATTCTCAACTTCTCCTTAGCTTCCGTAGTTTCTCCCCTGATTTATAACAAAGGATCCTTAATTACCCTTTGTTCATGATCACCCTCTGTTTTTCATTCTGATTTGGATCCAAGGATTCTTCATTGCCCTTTCACCCTGGTTAGAATCATTTCATCCAGTAGACCTGTAGATTTGCCTTTTTCTTTGCTAGGCTACCCTATGAACATTCCATTTAATGATTTGGTCCAGTTATGCTATCATTTTATTGACTCCATAACCAAATGGATTGAAGACCTAGCTTTATCCACCTACTCTAAGAATTCCACCACCCAACCTTCAATTCGAAACAAAACCCTATGCACACTAAGAACTAGCCTAAAATCTCATAAAATCAAAGCTAAATTATAAAGAGAGAGCCCTCTTTGGACTTAGGTTGTCTAGAACTTGAGCCTAAAAAATTGGTTTGTGGTTACCTCAGATGATTCCTTCTTTTGATAACTTCTAGGGAAAACTTCTGAGTGATAACACCTTAGACACATCGCTATGTGATAGATGAAATAGATCAGTGTGTGATTCAAGAACCTGTATTCTCTCGAGGTTGAAGATGAATGTGAATATTCGAGGAGTAAGGAAAAGGTTAGAGACTTCGTGGTTGAGAGGGAGCATGAATTACCTCTCAACATGAAACCTCAAAAGCAACCTCATCAAGTTGTGGACCAGCCACAATTGGAGAGGAAGGGAGGAGACCGAGTGGAGACATCGACTCTAGCAGAAACCTCCAGTAGGGGAAAATTTCAAGCCAAGTGGGCAAATGGATCAGATGCAGCCATACCTCCAGGTGAGAGGTGGGGCGATGTAAAGTAATAGTCCCAAGAGTGCTAAAATTTGGGTAGGGTCCATTGAGATGTTTTGTCTCATGGATCATTACCTTTCTACGGGAGCCCATAGTACACAGTAGCATGATGGATCAATGGCAGTTGATGCAGTCAGATGTTATAGTGACAGAGGAAAAGACTAGTAGGAGTCAGATATTGGGGAGCATATAACATAGTTGGAAGTAGTGTGGATGGCATAGTGTGGAGTCAGAAGCAATGTAGATGTTTTAGTAGAAAATGCAGTAGCTAGTAGCAATTAGAGACTCTGCTGATAGATGCATCATATTGATTCAGTTTGGAATCATTTTTAGTTTTAGAAGTTGCAATAACAACAACACTAGAGAGAAGTGTTGCATGTAGAACATTCCAAAGGTACTGGATCAAGATAGAGTTGAATTATTTCTTGTTGAGAGGGAGTGTTTAAAATAACAACAAGAAATGTAAAAAATAACATCAATAAAAATCCTAATTTAATTTTTCCTTGAATTAAATTAGGAATTAAATTGTAATTCTATTCCCATAGCAGTTTTTAGCGGTTAACTAAGTTAATTCGGCTTAGTTGGCTTAGTAAATTCAATTTGGAAGTTTATCTAGAGTCATGTAAGGTGATGCCTAAATTTTAGGGGCCCAGGTTGAGTTCTCATTGAGTTGTAATTATTTAATTCAGTTTAACTGAGCTAGATTGAGTTAAAACAGTTCTAAATGTTAGAGGAACTAGTGAGTGGTCAAGTGAATTAAATTGGATTTAATTCACATGCAATGATTAATCAAGTAACTGATAAGTCACTCAATGATAACGCATGCATGTTATTTCAAAGGAACACCCAGTTGAAATTAGAGTTCAGGGATAATGTACTATCAATTGTATAATTTCCCAAGTTGTACAGATGGTGCAAGCAATCAGTAGAAGTCCTATGCATGGAATTTGCAGTTGGGGTGAGGGATTCTCCCAATTAAATATTGGATAATTCTCTCAAGAATTGTGCAAGGAAGTAGGGGCTTGGCAGGTAGCATAATTGGCTAAGTGTTGGCTTGACTTGGTTTGTGAAGAAAAGAGATAGATTATACTTGTGCAAGAATTTTTCGGGTTGAACAAGAACTGTATTTCCTTTTGAGATATCTTGGTTAACGTGATATAAATAGTAGAGGTCTTGAGTAGTTACTTTCCATGGAAAATTATTGTGTTATGTGCGATTGAAATTCCTCATTTTATGCTTAGTGTTTTCATCGATCAAGTTTTGTTTTCATTGATGAGTAGAGTAGATTTGTGTCTTTTATTTTAGCATATCACATAAGAAGTTTGAATCAATGGTAAAAGTCTGCTTTCTGGGCCTTTGTTAACATAAGATAGATCATAGTTGTTAATGGGAGCCCTTGATAGAAGAGGGTGCCTATGACTCTAAACAAATAGGCCAAAATCTAGGGCCTTGTTCAAGGCTAGAATGAAGTGCCACTTAACCTTGCTATATGCCTTTTCAAAGGTGATATTGATGAGGAAGTTGATGAGGTTGAGGCATTTGGTCTTATCCATGCCTTAACCAAGCCATGTGAACATTGTCTATAATAATTGCTTCCCTCTGGGTGCAATCGGGGGGAAAATTTCCCATATCAGAGTATTAATAGTGGGAATATTTCAATATAAGGTGGAATAAGGTATTCTATGCATTTTATACTTAAATAAGGCATGTTATAGTAGTATTGAATAAATGTGGTTGGGCTTCATTAAATAAGGTCCACTAAGTAGTTATGAATTGTTATTGTTAGGGTTTATCAATGTGTTATAAAATCAAATGGATTCCTCCTTATACGGTGTGTGTAGTTTATTATTTTTGGAGCTTAGCTAATAAGAATTTTGTCCCTTTGAAGAGGCAAGTGAACTGAAGTTGATTCCTTCCATAAAAGGAACAGTTTTAAGGTGTTTCCCTACCTTAAGTGTTTTTATATTAATAAAGTGTGGATAATTTCTTTCCTTGATTATGTTTTATGTGATAACATTTTTAGATCTATTTAGCACACTACACTGATTAATGGACCCCATTTTTATGTGATTGAGTTTCTAACAACATGCTTGATCCTCATGGCCATGGCCTTAGCTAAAATATCTTGAGAAACTTTCTTGACAGTAATTGATGTTGGAAAATTTAACTACGTTCAATATTAATTAAATGTATTTTTGTCATCTTGTAGTGTACTTTTCAAAATAATAAAGAAAATATTTTTTTTATTATAATTATGACTTATTAAAGCATGGATTTCATGCTTGGGTCATCATGTTTTAGGTCAAAGTCCCCATTGAGGACTTATAGGATTTATTCTAATTAAATAGAGTCATGTTACTTTTAAAGAGACCCTTCTTAGGCTTTTGAATCATGTAAAAAGGTTAAATATTGAGTCAAGTATGAATTAGTTTTCTCCACATCAATTCAACCTCATCAAAGAGCTATAAATGAAGCCATTTGAATTTCATTTGAAGTACTCTCTCTCACAAGCAAGTTCAGTCTCTCTTGAAGCCAGAAGAAGTGTGAAATAGAAGAAGGAGGAGAAGGAAGTTCGAGTTTGGTCTAGGAGAAGGAGAAAGGGAAAACCAAAAAGTTGGAGCAACTATCTCTCTATCTCTCTATCTCTCTCTCTCATGCCCTAGTTTGGAAGATCTAAGTTCTGTTATTGATGTTGTATGATGTCGTAACTAGTTGTTGTAGCCAAATTCTGCATGATGTTATACCCTCAAGAAGTTGTATTGGGCCAAGATCGAAGGTTATAAGTAAACAATTAGGTCTTTTATTGAAGATCGAAGTCTCTAAGGCAAGGTCAAATTTGTTGGTTTGAAGAAAGTGTTGTTGTTGTCGTTGTTGCTGCTAGGTCAAGAAGGACCGTCTACCAAGAAGGAAGAAGGTTGACTTGGTGTGGAGGAAATTGTGTGTCAAGGTAAAGAGTCTTGTAATATCTCTAGAAAACAATTGAAGGAAGAATTATTGACTGGGTTTTCCCCTAAAGAGGGGTTTTTCCCTAGATGTGAGCCTAAATCTGGTGTTCATTGCTTTATGTGTTATTTCTTTGGTAATTTCTTGATGAACTAAAATAAAGAAGATATAAAGAAACATAATAACAAATCAAGAACATCGCAAGTAATTATCTAAACTAAGAAAATCTTTCTGCCTTCCTGATTTTCTAAGAACATCATTAAATGGATGACATCGTTCTTGTGTGTGTTGAGGTGCGATCATGTTTAGATTGGTGTTAAACTTTCAAGAAAGGAATGTGCAGAAATGTAAGTGCCAAATGTTAAATGTTACAAAAGGGTTAGATGTTTGTAATATAGATAGTGGAACTTACAACAGCTGATTATTTTCATTTTTTCTGGGTCCTTCTCTTGAGCACAATGGCAAGTTCACATGCAAGAGTATGTATTTACTCGAGTATCTCAAAAATAATTTTGAAGGGCCTAAATTTTTTCCCATATGTACTACACAACCTAAATATTATTAATTTAGGTCAATAACTAAATCAAAGTCTCTCAAACGTCAGCAACTTGGTATTTATCAATTTTAGCTTATAATGTTAAATTCTTTAAAGACCTCTTTAGGGTAGCATGGTCAGGTTCGAACGTTAGTTGTAATACCCTGAAGAGTATTTTTACAATTTTAGCTCCAAAGTTTATGCTCTGAAACTTACTTTCCATTAAATAGGATCTTGTGAATAAATAGGTTGCAACTAAGTTACTGAAGTATACAAATACTTTTTTACAAAACGTATTCATTCCCTTGACCAAGACAAAGCCTAAGGTCACACAAGAAGCTAGTAAGAACAAATTATCAAGAAGACATATCTTAAGTTTTAACATGATTTGTCATCTTTAATGGATTATGAAAAATCCGTATTAATATAAATGCATGTCTTGTCACCACAGGGCCTGCTCTTGATTATTTGGAAAATTATTTGGGAAAGTTTATTGATGGGCCTTTCCTTTTGGGTCAATTCATTGTGGTAAGCCATCTTAATAACTTGTTTTTCATTTAACCTTATACTATGATCCCAATTGACAATTAAGAATTTTTGGTATTATATTATATTTTGTTTACCATTACTATAGGTTGACATTACATATAGTCCTTTCATTGAAATATTTGAAGTTGTGTTTCCTAAATTATATAATTATGATATCACAATGGGTAGGCCAAAACTATTGAAATGGATTGATGCAAGTCAAAATTCTCTTTTACTTTCATTACTTCCTATTTTCAGTGGTGCAAAAATGAATGGTTTTCGTTTTTTATAATAAATTTTGTGCTTATGTGATGAAAATGCTTGACAATATTCTTCCCTAAATACATGAATTACATAATATTGAAGGATATTAAAAAATAGTCGTTCATCCTAAGACAATTGTTTAAATATATAGAGGAAGACCGGTATCTCGACTCTGATAATAGAAGCTTGTGAATAAAGTCAATTCACAATGATTCATCCTTTCTTATGTACAAAAGATTTTAAACTCTTTTTCTTTATTGTTACATAGACTAATTATGCGAAATAACTATGAAGGCAGATGTAGAAATGATTGGATGCATAGATATAGTATGACAAAAAAATCTCTTGGGTGTGAGAACATGTTAGAATTGTTATGTTTGTAAGGGAGAGACTATTATGATTTTTATAATTGCATTTTTTTTTTATAATTTTAATAATTGTAAAAGTTTTAATGATACTTTGTGTGTTTATTATCTATAAACTTGCTATGTAAGAATTTGTATTTAGGAGATATTCATATTAACTTTGGCTCTATTGAGTTTTCATAGATATGAACTCTTCAGTGGTGTAAACCTCAAATTATTTTAGAGTGCAAAACTTGGAGAAATATTTATATTTCAAGAAATTTTGTCATCCTCCCTATTTAATAAATATAACCTTAATATGGAAATTTGATCCATATCCTTAATAAATGGAGGTTTAAGATGGATTTATGCTACATACACAATATATCAATAGTATATTTATTATTAAACAAAATACACATCTCCATCATTTTGAGCATCAAATGTTTTAACCACATAGATCCCTCCTAATTTATATCTATCAAGTGTCCAAGATGATAAAATATATTGAAGTACACACCTCTTTTAAAATGTAAAATTCTAAGAAAGTAGATACTTTAGTGCCAT
>APFE031603861.1:324792-363357 GCA_000404065.3 Pinus taeda | reverse complement strand
TGCTGCATCAGTTCTCTTGATCTCAAAGGAGAACTTATCATGTTGGTATTACAAGATGAGGTGGTAAATGTAGGAGGTGTATCTGAACACCTTCTCTCTGGACAAGTTCAAAAACTGCTCATGCATCTTATCTGAAATGTATGTAGCATAGTCGTAATAGATAGGAGTCTTGCCAGGGGAAAACATTGTCATCATTACTAGTACAGTTTCCTCAGTGAATTCTAGTGACTTGTACCCCAAAACTGAACTAATCATATATGCAAGGTCTACACCCAGTTGATTGAGGTAGCCATCAAAAATGGGAGGGTGCAGCAGTGTGTCAGAGTTTGTTATGAAAAATTGATTTAGCTTCAGGATCTGTGCCTCTGTTAATATCTTGGCTCCTTGGTTGATCAAGTCCAATAGGGACAAGGGGACCAATTTCTTCTGGGTCTTGAACTGCAGCATTTCCCTGATGGCCTCAGGGGTCATGTAGAATACTACTGCACCTGTAGGGTCAAGCACAGCCCTCTGCATGGGGTCATAGCAGACAGTACATAGGTGAATAAGGTCAGGGAACTGGTTGACCTGAGGGAGTTTGAAAATTGGGAGGAAGGAATCCCAGATGCCTAGAATATCTGTCCCATCTTTATGTCTAGCTTTGAGCTCATTTAATAGGTGAATGTGGAACTTGCATTTTGATAAGGAGTCCTCTGAGATTTGGTAGTCTAGGTCTGCCAAATCCTGCCACTCCAGCTCTCTCTGTGGGGCATTTAGGGGAGCAACATTGAGGGCTACTAGTGCTACTGGAGTCTCCATGTTTGTTTGGATACTGCTTGATAAATAAGAAGAGTACTGCCTATGAAAGGAAAATTTGAGGAATGCAGGGTAGCAGGGTAAGTCCACAGTAATTGGAATACTGTTTGGCTCCTTGAGAAAGCAATTTACAGTGTTTAGTAGACCTTTCTTGATAATTTAAAGTAGGTTATGGATTTGGGTTCACGACTGCGCGAACGGAGAAGGGTTTTTCACTGAAAATGGCTGTCTGAATGGCTCGGCCTGTGAAATTCGACCGTCAATTTCCCAAGAGGGAGTTGGGTTTTAGTAGTTTTATGGTGAATTCAAGCGCTTTTCTGTGTTTTAAGGTGTTCTTAGTATTCACAGAAAAAACCAGGTTGCAGAGAGGTTTTTATGGACAAATACCTGTTTAAATGGACAGCCCGGGTCGGAATAGCTGGTGGGTAGGCGAGCTGATGATTTGTTGGTCCTTCGAGCTAATTGGTAGAGTTTTCGTCGTAAAAATGCATGCAGAGGAACAGCGACGTTTTTTGCGAAAAAGTAAAAAAACGCGAGAATTTCGACAAAATATAGTTTTTTGGGTCATTGGCGCCTTTTTATAAATGACGTCAGCATGATGTCAGCAAGTGGGTCCGGGTTGGATGACGTCAGTAGGATGTCATCAGGTGACGTGGCAGCCTAAGACCGGTCCAGGGGGGCGGTGAGCTGGCGGATAGGTGGACGAATGGTGGACAGGGCGTGCAGTCGTGGCGCTGACATAAACGACAAAAGGACGTTGACATAGGTGGGCAGATGGCATCATATCGGGCCCCCTCCTATACGGCAAGGAATCTGTCAGAGGGGGCTCCGATGGAACATGGGGGCGACGCGTGGATCCGCGTGACATCATCGTCTGATAGATATTGGACGATATCTGTCGGACGTCAGGGCCCCTCCGAAATCCACGACGACCGTCGATCTGGAGGAGCTTGATCGGACGACTATCGAGCCAGCAAGCTGCACGGAAGATATGGTCAATGGGCGAGGTTTAAAAATTAATTTTCGTTGGTAATTGCGCCTGGCGGGACCCTTTGGGTTTTTTGACAAATTTCAATAGTTTTCCAATGTTTTTCCTTTGTTAAATCAATATTGCCGAAAACTTTGGAAAAGGTGCGAAAACAAAGGTTTTTAATGAAATTTTCACAAATCCGCGGATTATTTCAAAGCTTTGGACAAAGAGGGTTTTTATGAAGTTTTTGCATAAACGCGCAAATGATAGAAACTTAGGATAGGCGGGTTTTCAATGAAATTTCATGTAAAGGCACAAAAATGACTCCCGACCTTAGGATAAGGTGGGGAAAGTGGGTTTCACCATATTTTTGCCTTTGAGTGGGTATAAGGATGTAAAAAGGGTTTTTCAAGGGTTTTTTGGGCAAAAATGGAGATTTGGCTAGGCAGATGAGTTCTGATGGAGATAAGAGGTTGGGCTTGTGTTTTTGAGCTTAACCAGATGTTAATCCAATTCCCTAGCAGTGAACCATATGGATATAATGCCAAGGAGGGGGTATTTATACATTGCTTGGGGTTTATACACCATGGTGTTTATAATAGTAGGGAGAGGGTAACATAGGGAGCTAAATAATACAAATTAGAGGTTAATATGGAGGGAGATGGTGAATGGAGAGTGGTATTGCTAAGTTCTCTTGGAAACAACTTAGTTCAAAGAGTAGATCAAAATGAAAAGAACTTTACACAAGAAATGTGGCTTCTAAAAGCCTATGAGAACCATCATAACACCTTGAATCTTTTTCACAAACATATCTTGTGAAGGGAGGTTAGTATTGAGTGTTAAACAAAGGGAAAAAGGGAAGTTAGACATGCTCCATTGTGTTGTTTTCCTTATTTCTGGTTTGCAAATTTCAGCTTGGAAGGAACACCACTTCTGCAACCCCATCTACCTACCCAACTATTTTGCCTAGCATTTTTTGTTTCTTCTTGGAGGGTGCATTTGGACTTGCGGACCCTTGATGTGCCTTTTCTTTACCCTTGGCTTTTTTTTTTTTTTTTTGCTTTGATTTCCTATCTAGCACTAGCCTTATTTCTTCCAAGGCCCCAGATTAAGCAGTTGGGAACCTTAGTTTCTCTACCTAACTACTGATCTGCCAAGATTAAACAGTTTGGACATATTTCTTGCTCTATTCTACAACAAAAATTGAAAACATGGCATGATCCAGATTAGACTGTTGGGTCATCCATCAAAACTTTAATAGGCATGAAGGCATGTACACACCTTGTCTTTCCCTGCAAATATGGGATCTTTGTAGCAGCAAAGCAGAGCATATTTGGCACTTGAATTTGCCAATCATGAAATATGAAACCTATTGGTATAGTTATCCAACAGGAGGTCAAGCATTGATTACAAAAGTGAGCAACTCTAAGTCAAATATGGTTTCTCCAAGTCCTTGAATATAATCCTTGATTTTTTATATTCTCATGAAGTATCAGGCTATGCCCTCCTTTTTAAACATTCTTGTTCCATAGATTTGATTCCTTAGAGATATATTCCAACCATTTGTCTCGATGGAGTATAGCTTTACCAATGTATCATAGACTTCCTTTGATGTAGATAAATATAAAATGAAAGAAATGATATGGTCTTTGATGGATTCAATTAGAATTCTTTGAGCTCTAATTTCTCTTTTATTCCATTTGGCTACTTCTTGAGCATTGTTATTGTCTGGTATTAGAAAAATTCCTTCAACAAATTGCATGAATTCATTTTCCTTAACGACTAAGTCAATTCTCTTTGTCCAAGCCTTGAAATTTGATGTCCCATCAACCTTATTCCCTTCCTTGGAAATAAATTTCATTTTATTTGGATAATTGGAGATGGTTGAGAATAGGAGATTGCCTTCTCGAGAGTGAAAGAGAGAGTTTCAACATTGTATTTAAGGAATATTCAAGCTTCCTTCTTATGCATTAAGAGGTGTCTTCAAATATGCCAATAGATAATGATCTTTCTTCCTTCACCTTAGCTCTCATACCATGTTGAGAAACCAAGTATAGTAGAGATTAATGCTTGGTTCCTCTTCTTGATAATTACTTGTGAATTTTGGCTACCTCCTTATTACTTATTATGTCTTATTCATCAATAAATTATAAAAATTTTCAAAACTTAAAGATCACAAAGAAACAAGAGACAAAAATTTAGGCTCTAAGCCAGGGAAAAATCTCACAAGAGGGGAAACCCGATAATTCTTCTCTTATATAATTAGATCAAAATGAGATATCCATGACCAAGACCATAAAACATCTGCCACAAAGAGACGAAGTCCAAAACCCTCCTCCAAGTTAGCATCATTGTCGAATTCAATGTTTGTCAAACATGCCCCAAATTGGTGTAATGACAAAAATTTCAGACCTACAACTAGGGCCCAATTTCACCCTACAACTATCTTTGAAATATTTGGCCCGCTCCACAGAAAATATAATCCACATGTCCAAGATGTTTCTAGATCAAACATTTGGTCAAATTGGAATATTCGTCTTGTGTTTAACTTTGCCTTTTGTCTTTCCTTTCACTCAGATTTTTCCTCTTCTTCACTAGGGTTACTTTTGTTCTTGTCGTGTGTTTGATTGATGTGAAAAAATATGTTGAACTACCCTCCTATATATAATTTTCTAGGAGGTCGAATAAGTGTCTCCTAGAGGCTCAAGCTGAGTTGTCCAAGGACAACCAACTTGATCAAGTTGTGGATTTACAAATTAACATATAATTCAAATTTAATATATTTACAAATGTCCAAATGGGAAATGACTCAAGTACATGTTCATTTGAATCAAATTAAATTCTCTTTTTTACTCTTTTTGACTCTATAAGACTGAATAACATGCTTTGGAAAAATATAATAAATATCAATATAAAAAAATATGAATATATATATAATATATATATATATATATATAATATATATATATATATATATATATATATATATATATATATATATATATTATATATATATATATCATAATAAATTCACTATTATGAACACTCACTCTAGTTGCAACTTCAATAGAGAGAAACCTTGGTCAAAGATTATTGAGTTTGTCATTCCTAAAGAGATCAACTTGACCTACTTGTGTATCAGTTGTATAGCGGTCAATTATTGTAGAGGGTTTTGAACATATCAAGACCATTTGTGTGCAAATACATTCTCCCAAAGGATATAAAATGCTTATATGAAATGACCCTGTCAAGAGGAGAGGAGGGTTACATAAACGAAGATAGCTCAACTATGCTTTTCGTTTTCCATTAGAATCCCATTGCCTATAATGTCATCCTTGTCTTTTTGTGTACCTAGGAAGGTTTTGAATGAAGAAAGAAAGAGGAGTCACAAAGAGCCTAAGGTAAAATATATATTTCTAATTTGGCTTAATAAACCTATATATTTTTTCCTTCCTATGTATGATTGATGATTATTGTATCCATTTACTTTGGACATTGTCTTATGCATGGTGAATTACCTCCATGAAGCAGGTGCTATTGGCTTGTCTAGTGGGGATTGTGTGTGTGAAATTGGATTCATAAGTGAAAGGAGAAGGATATTCATATAGGAGCGAGATATCGATGTATTGGACACCTAATCCACTAATGGTTTTGGGTGTTGAATGTGAATAGGAAATGGAGTCCAAGAGACCTTGGAAGATGAATCCAATCATCACTCAATTTACCTATATGTATATATTTATGAATAGTAATGCAATTGATGCCCATTCTTTAATTATGGTTGTGCATTCTAACATGGTATCAGATTCGGTATGTTCCTAAGCTAATCAATATTATTTGAGCCACTATTTCTGTGGCCTCTTCTATGCATGTCTATATTGAACCTTTGAATTACCTACCTTTGTTAGGCATAATATGAGAATAAGGATTTATTTAAAATTCATGATTTCCGGTCAGTCAGAACCCTATAGGTCATCCACTCTTTTATCTCCTAATCTAATGTCACCCTCATCGCTAATCACTAATATTCCCTATGGGATGCATTTTCACACTAATCTAGACCCTAACACCTAGCCTCTACCTACCTTTTTATGCTGTACATTCCCATGGATGCAATGTGAACCATAATGCTTGACACCTGTACTCTGTTTCATGATAAAATTCTCTCATGAGGATATTCATCCTACCTATTTACTACAACCTAGATGATATCTCTAATGTGTCTAAGTGCTGACCATTAATATTCCCAAGCTTCCATTGTTGAAAACTAATGAACCTAAAATTATCAAACTTAAAATCTAAGAAATCCTCTAGAGTGTATGTAGTGTTGGGAATCTGAAAAACATGCTTCGGAAAAAATATAATAATATGAAATAAAAAATATGATATATATAATAATATATATATATATTATATATTATATATTTTATATATATATATCAATAAAAATTTTATTATGAACACTCACTCTAGTTGCAACTTCAATAGAGAGAAACCTTGGTCAAAGATTAATGAGTTTGTCATTCCTAAAGAGATCAACTTGGCCTACTTGTGTATCACTTGTATAGCGGTCAATTATTGTAGAGAGTTTTGAACATATCAAGACCCTCTGTGTGCAAATACATTCTCCCAAAGGATAGAAAATGCTTATATGAAATGACCCTATCAAGAGGAGAGGAAGGTTACATAAACGAAGATAGCTCAACTATGCTTTTCGTTTTCCATTAGAATCCCATTGCCTGTAATGTCATCCTTGTCTTTTTGTGTACCTAGGAAGGTTTTGAATGAAGAAAGAAAGAGGAGTCACAAAGAGCCTAAGGTAAAATATATATTTCTAATTTGGCTTAATAAACCTATATATTTTTTCCTTCCTATGTATGATTGATGATTATTGTATCCATTTACTTTGGACATTGTCTTATGCATGGTGAATTACCTCCATGAAGCAGGTGCTATTGGCTTGTCTAGTGGTGATTGTGTGTGTGAAATTGGATTCATAAGTGAAAGGAGAAGGATATTCATATAGGAGCGAGATATCGATGTATTGGACACCTAATCCACTAATGGTTTTGGGTGTTGAATGTGAATAGGAAATGGAGTCCAAGAGACCTTGGAAGATGAATCCAATCATCACTCAATTTACCTATATGTATATATTTATGAATAGTAATGCAATTGATGCCCATTCTTTAATTATGGTTGTGCATTCTAACATGGTATCAGATTCGGTATTTCCTAGCTAGTCAATATTTTGACCACTATTTCTGCCTTCTATGCATGTCTATATGACCTTTATACCTACCTTTTTAGGCATTATATGAGAATAAGGATTATTAAATTCAGATTCGCAGTCAGAACCTATAGTCATCACTCTTTTATCTCCTATCTAATGCACCGTCTCTCGCTATTCACTAATATTCCCTATGGATGCATTCACACTAATCTAGACTAACACTAGCCTCACCTACTTTTTTAGCTTTACATTCCTGTATCAATGTGAACCATAATGCTTTACACCTTTACTCTGTTCATGATAAAATTCTCTCATTGGGATATTCATCCTACCTATTACTACTAACCTAGTTATATCTCTATGTGTCTAGTGTGACCCTTGATATTCCCAAGTTCCATGTTGAAACTATAACCTAAAATTATCAAACTTAAAATCTAAGAAATCCTCTAGAGTGATGTGTGATCTGAAAAAATGCTTCGGAAAAATATAATAAATATAATTATACAATATTTTTTGTTTTTATTAATATATATATATATATATATAAATATATTTATATATATATATATATATATATTAATTATATGTTATAATCAATAAGAAAGTTATTATGAACACTCACTCTAGTTGCAACTTCAATAGAGAGAAACCTTGGTCAAAGATTAATGAGTTTGTCATTCCTAAAGAGATCAACTTGGCCTACTTGTGTATCACTTGTATAGCGGTCAATTATTGTAGAGAGTTTTGAACATATCAAGACCCTCTGTGTGCAAATACATTCTCCCAAAGGATAGAAAATGCTTATATGAAATGACCCTATCAAGAGGAGAGGAAGGTTACATAAACGAAGATAGCTCAACTATGCTTTTCGTTTTCCATTAGAATCCCATTGCCTGTAATGTCATCCTTGTCTTTTTGTGTACCTAGGAAGGTTTTGAATGAAGAAAGAAAGAGGAGTCACAAAGAGCCTAAGGTAAAATATATATTTCTAATTTGGCTTAATAAACCTATATATTTTTTCCTTCCTATATATGATTGATGATTATTGTATCCATTTACTTTGGACATTGTCTTATGCATGGTGAATTACCTCCATGAAGTAGGTGCTATTGGCTTGTCTAGTGGTGATTGTGTGTGTGAAATTTGATTCATAAGTGAAAGGAGAAGGATATTCATATAGGAGCAAGATATCAATGTATTGGACACCTAATCCACTAATGGTTTTGGGTGTTGAATGTGAATAGGAAATGGAGGCCAAGAGACCTTGGAAGATGAATCCAATCATCACTCAATTTACTTATATGTATATATTTATGAATAGTAATACAATTGATGCCCATTCTTTAATTATGGTTGTGCATTCGAACATGGTATCAAATTCGGTATATTCCTAAGCTAAACAATATTGTCTGAGCCACTATTTTTGTGGCCTCTTCTATGCATGCCTGTATTGAAGCTTTGAATTACCTACCTTTGTTAGGCATAATATTAGAATGAGGGTTTATTTAAAATTCATGATTTTCGCTCTGTCAAAACCCTATAGGTCTTCCACTCTTTTGTCTCCTAATCCAACATCATCCTCATCACTAACTACTAATATTCCCTATGGGATGCATTTTCACACTATTCTGGACCCTAACACCTTGCCTCTACTTGCCTTTTGATGGTGTACATTCACATGGATGCAGTGTGAACCTTAATTCTTGACACCTGTACTCTATTTCACGATAAAATTCTCTCATGGGGATATTCATCCTACCTATTGAGTACAACCTAGATGATATCTCTATTGTGACTAAGTGTTGACCATTAACATTCCCAGGCTTCCACTGCTAAAAACTAAGGAACCTAAAATTATCAAGGTTAAAATATAAGAAATCCTCTAGAGTGTATGTAGTGTTTGTAATTTGAGTTGACTTATCAGGGTTGTACATCCCTTGCAATATTCTAATTTTCAATGGTTTTCCTCAACTATGTAGCAATTTATTATGGTGTCTGGTTTATATATTGTACATTGAATGTTTTCCTACAAATTTTATTGGTATGGTGCATTTGGATCTAGACATTGTGCATGTATGGTTCATTACTCCTACAAAAAGACGTGCATAAAAGGTCATATGGTATAAACCTTTGTCCATTGATTTTAGAGCTAGTATGTGTGTATATGTGCACTCCCTTCGTTTAGTGTTCACTGTGCATGCAAAATTGAATTGAAGACCATGATCTGTTTGAAATATCATTGGAATGTGCATTATCCATGGAATGTAACATGGAGAGAAGCAATGACATCAGCAGGAGAATGCAATAATCATCGTCTTCGTGAGAAATTTAATTATTAAATGAATCATTCTTGAAATATGTGTGCTACATCGAGTTTTCTGTTGTCTATGTCAACCATGTAATACATAGGATTTATTTTTTAGTTATGGAATACCAAAACTGTGTATTGAATAATATCCTATGCATTGATTAATCTTGGTATGTGCATTGGGGTCTCATATTCATACTCATATAATTAAAACATGGTTTTATACCTACTTTGGTTTCGATGAAGAATTTACATGTGCATTGAGTTCTTTATGGAGTTTTGAAGACCATATATACTCCCTTAAGAGATTTGTGTGTTGATGAATTCTTATATTATGAGTACATGTTGATTATATGTAAGCTTATATATGCATTGTGGAATTTAAAATGTGAGATATATATGAGATTTGGCTGAAAATCCCTATAAAGCACAATGTTGAATTGGTTTATATATGTGCATTGTTTAAGAGGTTCTTCCATTATTAAGAGTCGACCGATGTTGTAGTTGTCATTGGTTATATAACAAGTCATTGGCTCATATTATATGTAGATTTGTGCTCTTAATACGTGTTGGTTGTGGTTAGACCATGTCACTATCAACGAAAATGAGTGATATATACGTAACTCTTATTGAGAGAGGTGCTTGGTGTATTTTCTATAAAATTCAATGCTTTTCATTTGTTGAACCCTTATTTTTTGTTTAAAAAATAGCCAAACTTGGTGAAGTATTAGAGTTCCTAAAAGCTATGATACATTCTATGTTAGGATATTCCGACACACCAAGAAATAATTAAGTATAACTTGGTCGAGTGCATAGTTAGGTAAAGTGTGTTTCTTTAGTATGCTATTTTTGTAACTTACAATCCGACGGTCACGATATGCTCTAGACATGAAGTGATCTGATGATTCATTCTCTCCTTAGTATTACTGACACTTGATCCATGGCTTAACACCCGATTGGTCCATGATCTCTATTTAAAGAGCATGGAGGGTCATTTGCTAGGTGACCGTTTATGAGAGAATCTTATGTAGATTTTATTTCTTTTACATTAATGAATTTCCTAAAGTGGTCGTGTTGGCTTAGGCCATGGATTGTTTCCCTCATTGAGGCTTTTAACCATTTCAAGAATAATGTTGTACCAATATGTGATTTCTTTGTGAGCAGTGTCCTTTGTTATTCTATCTAAAGAACTTAGCCTATAAATTCCTAGATTGTATCAGAGATATTCGAGGGATGCATTTGTTGGTGATCCAAATGCGAAGTTGGTACAACCACATCTGACTGACATTTCCTAGATCTATTGTTTCTAACTACTTTCAGGTTGAGAGGACTGCTCTATTGTGTTAGGATCATATTTTCTGGTGATGAGCCCCTTTTGTATCACATGAAACGATTTCTGATAGTCCCAGGTACATCATTTTTAAGATCTGGAGGTATATAGTGTTTATTTGTAGTTATAGTTATTTATCTTTCTATTTATTTCAACTTATAGTCATCATTTTTTTTTATTACTAGATCTGTCCATTTCATTTTACATATGCTCTTTGCACCATGAGACTTTGTGATCTAGGAAAAACAGAAACAGAAAGAAAGGATTTTTTTCATTTGTATGCTCTTTTCTACAACACCTTAGTGTGATCTCGAAAGATCTAAAAAAATAAATATACAATTTTCGGCCAAATCTAAGTTTAAGCTATAATGCTTGGGTACTTTTTCTTGTTCGTTTGATTTGTGTGGTTTTTTTTTTTTTTTTTAGGCAAAAAGGGGGTTTTTAAGTAAAAACGCACCCAAAAGCTTCAGTGAGCAAAAAAAAGAAAAACCTTTCTCCTTTCCAAAAATTACTAACCTTTTAAACTAGCTCACTTGGTCGAAAGTTACATTATGAGAATAGAGGTCATGTGTTCAAGTCTTTCATTTTTTTGAGTTAATTTTTCAAAAAACACAGGACTTATGTTTTAAAGTTACTTTATGTAAAAGGTTTCTCACCCATTATAAAAAGTGAGTCACTTTATCTTTTATTTAAGTTAGAATTTAGTGGATAATTTATAATGTACCATTGTAAAAGTGACTCTCACTTATTTATAAAAATGGGTCACATAAAGTAATTTCTTTTCAAAAGTGAGCTCATTAGGCTAAGTTTGGAAGGGGGGGATTTTTTTTTAAATATAACATTATCATTCACGTGGTTTATCAACATATCCAACAACGTTTCTTCAAAAGTCTAAAACTTCTTCTTCCGAAATCCGTTTTCAGAATTGTTTTTTTCAATTAGCCTAATTTTTTGAGATCTTTCCATTGGAACACTCAGTTTCAACATATATAGCTTTAGTTTCCTTTAAGTTGGAAATTTCATGCCTAGTTATTCTTGACAACACCAACTACTTCCAATGGCTGTCCTACGATTGCGGATTTACTTAGGAGTAAAGGTATTTATAGAATAGCCTTAGGCCAAGAGTCTAAACCTCAAGATGAAGATAAGAATGCAAAATGAGAAAATAAGCAAGATCAAGCCTGTGGGTTGATAGTGATGTCTATTTCTCCAGACCTTAGATTCCATATTGTAGAAATTGATACCCCAATGAAGTAATGAAACAACTCAATAAAGTTTTTGGAATTGAAAATGAAATTAGAGCCCATCAATTCGAAAATGAGTTGGTTACATTAGACCCCAGTAATTTTTCTTCCATTGAAGATATTTTTTCCAAGTTCAAGACCCTTAGAATTCTCTTGGAAGGTGTTAGGTTAAGAAATAAAATGGTATACTTATCTATTATATTCTTACTAAGTTATGACTAACCTACTATGTGTTTGTTTCCACCTGCAATTCTACTAGAGAAGCCTTTATTTCTCAAGGACAAGACTATAAGTCCTCCTCTTTTGATGCCTTTTTGTGATTCTTTAATAAGTTAGCAAGAAAAACTCTTACATCTTGGTCTTCTTAATAGTGAAAACTCTTCTAAGAAAGGTTTAGTAGCCCAACAACAATCAAGTTCAAATAATCCTAAGAAGAAACATATTAAAAAGAATGGACCTAAACCAAACAAGGGTCGTAATCAATTTCAGTCTCACAATGAAAAGTCAACTCAACAAAATGATAAGGAAACCAAAAACAAAGGGAAGAGGACTGATATACATTGCAACTTTTGATGGCCACTTAAAATCGAAATGTTTTAAGAATATGGAAGCCTTGGAAGTAGCAATGAAGAAACACAACGTCCATTTGGAGCATTCTTCAACTTCAACTTCATCTTTCGGAATAACACTTTCATCATATGGTTTTCAGTCATCTCAGTTTGGTTATGCACTAAATGTATCTTCTTCTTCTCATTCTCATGAATGGCTCATTGATTCTGCAACTTCTTATCACATGGCCATAAACGAAGCCATGTTTTCTTCTTTAAATGATTATAGCACCAAAAGTATATATGTTGGTGATTATAGATCTCTTAGTGATGTAGGGATTGGAATTATTCATCTAGACAATTGTCAATTTAATGATGTACTATGTGTTTCTACTTGTGGGCCTCTAAATTAGACATAAATGAAGCCCCATGCCTCTAAAATTAAACAATAATTTAAGGCATATGACCATCCCTCAACACATTAAACCTCTCTTTCTGCATTAGGTACTTCCTTTTTAACTTTAATATATTCATTAGGAACGTTTATGAATAATTGGATATTTGTGCCTAATATTATTTATTTTTGTGGAATATTATGAGAATATTGGGTAGATTTTGAAGATTTGTAGGAGGATATTATTTAGGGACCTATTCCCTACTACAAGAGGACTAATATTAAACAATAAATCAACAAGATATTATTGAATTATGGCACAAATTGTGGATGTCCAATGATTAAGAAAATCCAGGAATGTGTTCCACTAATCAAGGGACTAGATCCACTAATCATGGGATTTTGGGGGGAGAAGCTTCCTACATTCATGGGGAATGATTCCTAATTATTTTATATAATTACCAAGTTGAATTTCCCTCTAGATATATTTTCATTAGTGTTATTGTGGAGAGAGCTTCTATTTTTGCAACTCCATTGTATTTTCTTACAGGGATGTAATTCTATTGATCAAAATAATGAAGATTGGTGTCATGTTCAACTTATAAATCTTGTTATCCTCCATAGGTCTCTAAGTTTCCTTGGGATTGGTCATCCTAGGAACCTCAGAGCCCTTTTGTATCATTTTCTTTCATTCTTTTCACTTCTTATTCACATGCATCTCTAGTTTTTATTTCTTTCTATTTCTACTTAGTAGTAATGATTTCTTGTTGTAGGATTGAGTTAAATGGTTGATGTAAGTTATCTGGCTAGATCAAAAGCACTATGTCATCCTTGGAAAATATTTGTAATTTCATAGTAATCATTTAGATGCTTGGATTAGTCTTCTTACTCCCAACTCTCGATTGTTGGACCTCCTTTTTAACAAAGAGCATTAAATTTCTTCTATTTTTTAGAGCATACTAAAAAGATTCAATAAATTTGGTTCCACTTGAATTATATCAAAAAGAAGTTCTAGTTCATAAAAAAAATTACCCCATTTTATTTTCACTTGATTTGGTTAGGAATTTTTTAGATTTACCAGCTCACTAGTTCTCGAAATTCTATATTTTCGACTAGTAATGTTTCTTTTTCTTGCTTTTGTTAATAGAGGTATGTTTAAGTGATTACACATGGAATAGGGACCTAAGACATCCTAGTTAATAAAAAAAATGTTCAATCCATTTTTTTTTATTTTCTTGGTCGTTAACCCTCACCAATTTCATCATTTCACAAGGAAACTTCTCCAAGTTTTTGGAGCAAATCCATCCATCTCCAAACTTTTGATTTGAGTTCTGAATTGATTCTAGGCACTCCCTTTCTTCATTCCATCCACCAACCACCTTCCATAAGATTTCCATCACCTTCAACATCCATCCTTTTTCTCTTGGCTATACCCTGTAGGTTTTGAGGGGATCTTGTCGGTTTTTAATACATCCTGTAGGTTTTCTTGTAGTGCCCTGTTTTGAGGCCAGTTTGAGGGAATACCTCTAGGAAGCCACACAAGGCTTCCGAAGGGTCTCCGAGCCTTCCAACCATCCACCATCATCTCTAAGACACCTACCACATCACCAAATGAGATTATATTTCACACTCTCACATGAAAAAAAGACAAAAGGAAAAACATATTTATTTTATTCATTTTCAAGCACAGTAGTAGAAGCTTACATTGTTTGAATCTACATGCTTAGGATAGTACGATTACATACATGTTAACTTACAATTCTTTTGAAGCAAAGCCTTTTAGTAGTTGGTTAGAAAATGGTGTGCTTTAGCATTTGATTTCAATATCTTTCCTTGTACTTTCTTTCTTGCAATAGGTTAAGGTTCCATTTCAAGCATTCCATTTTTTGCAATTAGTTTAGGATTTGACTTCAGTACATGCACTCCATTAAATCATGACAGCAAAGGAAGGAAACATTATATGCCACACATATAATTTTGATACCTATTGATAATTAAAGTCTGTAGCCTTGGGAGTTGCAACATTCTTGTTGCAATACCAAGGCTCATCACTATTTGGCGTTGTTTCTAGGGAGGTGTCAAAGTATGAATTGTTTTCTTCCATAGCTGATTCATTTCTTTTTAAATTTTTGTAAAAAAAAAAATAATTGCATTAGGCATATTTCATTTCAAAAATAGGAAAAGTGCATTACATTAGTGTTTTCATTCAATCATGAAAGCAAAAAATTCTCAAACACCAACCCACCCCCCCATTTGATCATGTGGTGTAGTAAGAGCCACCTCACTGTTCTCTTTTGTAGGTAGAAGAAGAACACAACGAATAATGTAGAAGAAATGGATGGAGATGATGAGGAAGATCCTCTCAGATTTCCTATTCAAGATACTGATGGTAGTGTGCACATGAAGAACATCCCTCCATATTTTCTTCCAAAATTTCATGGTCTAAGGTCACAAGATCCGGAAACCTTTCTCTTTAAATTTGAGATTGTTTCTAGGTCTTATGGTTACTTATTAAAAACTCAAAAAAGAGATTGTTTCTGGCAACTTTGAAGGATAGATCTCTTAAATGGTTCATGATTTTAGGGTGTAATTCAATAAGATCATGGAATGATATGCAAAGATATTTATAGAAAAATATAAAGATCATGATCTTAAAGAAGGAATATTTAGAATGAATCAAAGAGAAGATGAGAGCCTTGAGGATCGAATAGAGAGGTTCATGTATAATGTTAAGAGGAAAAAACTACATCATTTAGGATCCAACACACTAAAAGCCCTCTTACTTAGAGCAATTAGGGATGAATGGATTGATATCCTTAACCTCATGAGTAGAGGTGATTTATATCAATTATAATTTGAGGAAATTTGTGAAACATGCAAACACATATCAAGAGGAAAAATAAGTGTAGGTAAATCAACATCAAGATTGGTAAGTCAAGCTAAACTTGGAAATTTGTTTGATGATTTTAAAACAGAAATTCTTAGCTATCTAACAAAACAAGTAGAAATGTTAAGAACTCAAGATGAAGGAAAATAAAATGCTAATATTTGTGTTGCAGAATCACATGATGTTAAACATTATCCATCATTACTATGGTTGAAGGAAGTTTACCAACACGACAATGGAGTAAGTCAATTTCCAATGTAGCTATGTTATGTAGCTCCAAGAGGACCATGGTAGCCTATTCAGCCTGATATGATGAAAGGGCCTAATTCACAATTTCAAGCTTATGCACATCCACCTCAAAATAATTGAAACCCACTCTTTCCTTGGCAACAATGGTCATCTCAACCCAAAAACCAATCTTGGAAACAAGGTTTGGAAGGAACTTATGGGAGCCATCCATAATATCCTCCATACTAAAGTCCATGTTATCCTTACCATTCATCTCCACCACAAGCACAACCCCAACCACATCCACCTAAAATATACAGTCCCACTCAACTACCTGTACCACCATTTCCAAATCCACACATTGAAGTAGCTCAACCCACTTACAATGCTGAGGTACAACACTTCCAAACATCTCCTCTTGAGATCAATGGTATTCACCATAGCTCAGGAAGAGTATTGCAAAAAAGAGATTGTCTTAATGTCATCAAAGGACTACATCAAGAAGAAGAATATTCGAAAGAGAAGATCAAATTACCACGGGCTACAATTGATGAAGAACAAACATCAAAATTAGAGATCGAGAAAGCTCCCTCATGGTTACCATAAAATCCTCCATGTATTCAAAAGAACAATCAACAAAAAGAGAAATATTTGGAGGTCATGGTAGAAGAAGACATGAAAACTGGTCTAGATCAGCAAAAGGACCAGGGACATCACAATTATATTGAAATATGGTTCCGGACAATCACTAAGTTTCAACAATACACTCCTCTTCAATTCTGCTTGTATTCATCAAAGTCAAAGAATTTGATCACTCAAATTTAGGTACCTATCAAAACATACATTTCAAGCCTACACATGATTTTGTCTGTCATCTTGATGCGCACATGGCTCCAATGGAAGTATTCTTATTATTGAAAGTTATTTTATTTTTAAAGTAGGGTAGTGTATAAGGAAAAAAAACTAATGAAAAAAATAAAAAATAAAAATCTCAGGTGAAAACCTCCTTGGAGGCACCTGAGATTGGCTCATTGATTGAAAACCTCCATCAGACCATCAATGGGTTGGGAAAAAATAAAAAAGAGGAAAAAAGAAAAAGATCCTAGGTGAAAACCTCCTTTGAGGCACCTATGCATAACTACTAGTTGAAAACCTCCTTGAGGAGGCTAGTAGGCCTAGAAGAAAAAAAGTTAAAAAAATATAAAAAAACTTTTCTTCATGCATCTCTCTGATGAATGAATGTACTCTCCAACATCTACAAGGAACAAGATCGTGTTGGCAACAAAACAAAAACTGGTTAAGCATAGTCAAAATAAGTCAAATTTTGACTTTCTCCTCCTTTTCTCAAATGCTCCAACAAGGCCAAGGCCATTGCAATCCATCACCCTCATCTATTTTCACCATCCATCCATCATTCTCAAGATTCTACCTTTCAATTTGCTTGTTGTCCTAAAAATACTATAGGATGCTTAGTTTTACTACATGATACAAAAACACAGAGCATAAATTTGTTTTTTCCATAACTTGAAAACCATGCATCCATTTTCCAAGATGTTTCAGGGGAGATGCATATGGATGATAGTAACATGCTCAATAAATTTCAGAAAATTCCAGTGCTCATTTTTCGAGAAATCAGCCTCCATCACCTACAACCATTTTTGCATTTTCTTCAGATACGTGCATCCATTTAAAAATTTATTTCATGGTATGATGCATATGAATTATGATAACATGCCCAAGTAATTTCATCGAATTCCAGTGTACAGTTTCCAAGAAATCGCCCTCCATCACCTTCAACCATTTTTAGTTTTTTTTTTTCGAGATCGATGCATCCATTGACTAAAGTTTTTTTATAGGGTGGTGCATAATGATGATGGTAACATTCTTATAAGGTTTCAAGTTAATCCATTCTACCGTTTGGGAGATATGGACAAAACAAGTTGATGTCCTAAAAAACTATAGAATCCTACATGATTGGCAGTGAACAGTTTTAAAAGAAAAAATAGAGGTTGGCTCCATCAAGCAGTGAGAAGGAGTGAGGATTCATTAGCCCCCTTCTATACTAGAGATATCCACAAGAAATAATTGGATTCAATTTTCATTGGAAAATTGAGGGGATATGATTTGTAATCCACTTCAGTATGGAGATCCAAAGGTCAAAGAAGCTCCTCCAGAGCTTAGTAGCAGCATGAAGATCATCACCATCACCATCCAACACCTGCACATCGACATCAACTTAGCGGCAGCATGCAGGTCTCCCTAACAACCATCAGCTAGGTATATGTATGCATTATTCTTGACCTCTTCTCTTGAGGATGGGTCAGTAGTCTCAACTACCTTCAACTAGTTAACTGAAGCTCACTCCTTCACTCATGCAATGTTGAAAAGTCAAATTATGAAGGGTGATGATTTAAAGGAATGAGGATAACAGTTAAAAGAAGAAATTTTTGCAAAGGCCAAGTCACCATAAGACTCCAAGCCCTCCATCCACTTCATATTTACTATCTATTCATCATTCATCCATTCCATTTCATTCTTGAAAAAAAAAAGGAACATCCTCTCCACTTTCACAAACCTACACTACTCCCTTTGAGCCCTAGCATCGTCATCCAATCCCTCTACATAATTTCTCATCACTTCCATACAATTAGAAGACTTTGAAGGAAGAATGGATGACTGCTACAGGAAAGAAGAATGCAGCTACAAGAAGGAAGAAAGGAACAAATTGTGTTAAAAGCCAAAATGACAGTGCCTAGGAGAGACCTAATCAAAATAGAGAACTCCAAGGCCATTAAGCAATCACTTAGGCAACGAAAGAGAAGAAGAACGCAACAAAAATAAGTAAGGCATTCACCATCAAAATATAACTCAAAATACAATGATGGCAGTCAAGTTGAGGGTCAGCCCTAACCTCAGACTATCATTTATGCTCAAAAATGGTTTCATGTGGTTTTAATAGGGTGTTTTATAACTTTGACAGGAATTACTACAGGATGTCATAGTTCTCATCGCAATTCCTTTTGAAGATTTTAAAGGTTTCCAAATGGTGGAACAAGGTAGCAGAAGGTTGTTAAGAATGTGGAAGACCTTGCCAACCAGAAAAATATTCAAAAACCCATCTTGAATACGGGGAAGAAGGCAAGCTAATGGTCTCAAGAAACAATGATTTTTATTTGCACAAATATGTTTTTGGTCTTTTCCTTGTAGAACTTACAACCAATATTCTTAATGCACAAGAGGGAGGCCACCAGGGCTATCAATGAGGCACAATGAGGTCACTAAGTTGCTCAGAGGATAAGCAACACTTTCAATAGGGGGTATGATCAGCCTCTAACTTAGACATAAATTAAGGCCCGTGCCTCTAAAATCAAACAATAATTTAAGGCCTATGACCATCCTTCAACACATTAAACCTTGCTTTCTGCATTAGATAATTTAGTTTTAACTTTAGTATATTCATTAGGAAGGTTTATGAATAATTAGATATGTGTGCCTAATATTATAAGAATATTGGGAAAATTATGAAGATTTGGAGGAGGAGATAATTTAGGGACTTGTTCCCTACTACAGGAGGATCAATAATAAGTAATAAATCAACAAGATATTATGGAATTATGGCACAAATTGTGGAACTCCAATCATTGAGAAAATCTAGGAATGTGTTCCACTAATGAAGGGACTAGATCCACTAATAAAAGGATTTTGGTGGGGAAAGCTTTCTCCATTCATGGGGAATGATTCCTAATCACTTTATTTAAGTACCAAGTTGAATTTTCGTCTAGATAGATTTTCATTAGTGTTATTGTGCAAAGAGCTTGTATTTTTGTAGCTCCATTGTATTTTCTTGTAGGGATGTAATTCTATTGATGAACATAATGAAGATTGGTGTCATGTTCAACCTCTAAATATCTTTCTCCTCCATAGGTCTCTGATTTTCCTTGGGCTTGGCCATCCCAGGAACCTCAAAGACCTTTTGTATCATTTTCCTTCCTTTTTTTTCCTTCTTATTCACATGCATATCTAGTTTTTATTTCTTTCTATTTCTGCATTTAGTATTAATGATTTCTTGTTGTAGGATTGTGTTAAATGGTTGATTTCAGTTATTTTTTAGGATCACACGCACTATTTCATCCATGGAAAAGCTTTGTAAGTTCATAGTAATCATTGAGTTGCTTGGATTAATCTTCTTATTCCCAAATATAGATTGATGGACCTCCTTTTTAGCAAAGAATAATAAACTTCTACTATTTTTAAGAGCATGCTAAAAAGATTCATTCAAGTTGGTTCGACTTGCATTAGATCACAAAAGCATTCCAGTTGATAAAAAAAATCACCCCATTGCATTTTCCCTTGATTTGGTTAGGCATTGTTTAGATTTACTATTTCACTAGTTCTCAAATTTCTAGATTTCAGACTAGTAATGTTTTTAAAATTTCTTTGCATGCATTAATAGAGATATTTTCGAGTGATTCCACTTGGAATAGGGACCCAACACATCCTAGTTAATAAAAAATATTGTCCCATCCAATTTGGATTTGGTTTTCTTCGCCATTAAACCCTCACCAATTTTATCATTCCACGAGGAAACTTCTCCAAGCTTTTTGAGCTAATCCATCCATCTCCCAACTTTGGTTTTGAGTTATGAAGTAGTCCTAGGAACTCCATTACTTCATTCTATCAACAAAACACCTTTCCTAATCTTTCAATCACCTTCAACATCAATCCTTTTGCACTCAGCTATATCCTGTAGGTTTTCAGGGGATCCTGTAGGTTTTTAGTGCATAGTGTACGTTTTTCAGTAGTGGCTTGTTTTGAGGCCGAATTGAGGGAAATCCTCCAAGATGCCACACAAGGTTACCTAAGGGTCTCCCAAGACTTCCAACCATCCACAATAATCTTCAAGAAACTTGCTACATCACCAAAAGGGATTATCTTTCACACTCTCACATGAAAAAAAGACAAAAAGAAAAACAGATTTATTTTATTCATTTTCATGCATAGCAGTAGAAGGTTTGATGGTTTCAATTTGCATGTCTAGGACAGTAGGATTGCATAGATGTTAACTTAGCATTATTTTGAAGCAAAGCCTCTTAGCTGCTAGTTAGAAAATGGTGTGTTTTAGCATTTGATTTTAGTCTCTTTCCTTTTACTTTCTTTCTTGCAATAGGTTAAGGTTCCATTTTGAACATTTCATTTTCTACAATTAGTTTAGGATTTGATTTCAGTACATGCACTCCATTACATCATGAAAAGAAAGGAAGGAAACATTGTATGCCACACATATAGTTTCGATACCTCTTAAGTTTGTATGAACCCGGGGTTGATAATTAAAGTCAATAGCCTAGGGAGTTGTAGCATTCTTGTTGCAATACCGAGGCTCATCAACTACTTATACTAAAATCTTCTATTTGTATATCAGATAACTCATTCAAGTGAAGGTAAAAGCATTGAATTTTCAACTCATCATGTTGTAATTAAGGACCTAAGAGATCCTAGATAGATTTTATCTACTAGGATTGCTAATGATTCTACAATGTTGTACAAGTTTAACAACTTTGGTTCATCAAATCTTCCCTCCGTATTTGTTTCTCATAATGATGAAGTGAGAAAACTTTTCCATGAGTGATTTGGTCACTTATACTATCGCTCCCTTCAACATCTATGTAAAGAAAATATGGTGATAGTATTTATATGGTATCTTGCAGAGATGGTGTTTGTTTCAGATGTGTACTTAGAAAACATCATCAGGATAGTTTTGAAAAACATGCCTCTTGGCATGCCTCAACCCCTTTACAACTTTGGCATAGTGATTTATGTGGTCCACTTCCAATTCTTTTATTCTTTGGCTACAAGTATTTCTTAACTTTCATTGATGATTTCTCCAGACGCTTTTGGATATACTTGTTAAAACTCAAGAGGGAATTCCTTAACATGTTCTTGGCCTTCAATACCTTTGTTGAGAAACAATATGAACATGAAATTCTTAAGCTAAGATCTGATAATGGTGTAGAATATGTTAACAACAAATTCATCAATTTTTGCATTGTCCATGGAATTCAAATGCAACATACTGCTCCATATACTCCACAACAAAATGGTGTAGCTAAAGGGAATAATTGCACCTTCAAGGAAATGGCTAATTGTATGCTTCAATATAAAGGAATTAGTCTTAATTTTTGGGCAGAAGAAATTAACTGTGAAAATTACATAGTAAATTGCACTCTTACTAAGGTTTCAGGAATATCAATCTAGAAGAAGCATGGATCTCAATTAAACCATATGTAAGTCACTTTCATGTTTTTGGAAGTGAAGCATGGGCCCATATTCTAGATGAGAAACATAAACCCTTAGAATCTAAGAGTGAAAAATGTATTTTTGTTGGATATTATGAAGATGTAAAAGGATATAAACTTCTTCAATCTAAATCCATAAATGTTATCATTATAAGAGATGTAAAGTTTACTAAAAATATATCGACCTATGAGCCTAGTTTGGGGGATGTGCCACCTCTCTCTAGCCCTTCTACTTCTCAAAACATTCCTTCTTCAGATGATTACAACGAGGATGAAAATCCTTCCCCACCTTCTTGGCATCCTCCTTTAGCTTCTCATCTTCCAAAATGGGTCCGCGATACTCTGTATACAGTAAGTGCTCTTGCAAGTGATCCTACAGATCAACATTGTACACATTCCTAGTTCGATAGAGCCTCTACTTTACTGGCTCAAGCTTTAGGGAATTATGATCCTGATACCTTTGTAGAAGCTTCAGGCCATCCATATTGGGACAACTATGAATGAAGAATATTGTTTATTATTGGAAAATGATACACATGCCCTTGCTCCTCTTCCAAAGGGACAAAAACTTGTTACATGAAAATGGGTTTAGAGAACCAACTTTAGAACAAATGGAAAAGTTGATAAACATAAAGCTCATCTTGTTCCTAAGGGTCTTTCACAAGTGGAAGGCATTGACTATACTGAAATCTTCTCCCCTGTTTCCAAAATGAACTCTATTCGCCTCTTTATTTCCCTGGTTGCCTATTTCAAATGGGATGCTCATCAGATCGATGTCAAATCTATCTTTTTGCATGGGGAATTGTATGAAGAAATCTATATGGAACAAACTCCTAGCTTTATACAAACAAACTCCATCCTTGTATGTCAGATTAAGAAATCCATTTATGGTCTCAAGCAAGCCCCTCGGGCTTGGTATGCCAAAATGGATAGCTTTCTTTTAGATACTAGCTTTTCTAGTTATCATTCTAACAATAGTGTGTACACCAAGAAAGTGTGAAGTCCCTTGTCATTCGTGTTCTCTATGTTGATGATCTTATCCTTACTCATAGTGATCCAAACCTTATAAACCATGTGAAGTCCAGCCTTAAAAAGTAGTTTGAAATGACAGACCTACAAAACTTGCATTATTTTCTTGGTCTTCAAGTCTTGCAATTCAAAGAAGGTATTTCCCTTTCTCAGTCCAAGTATGCATGTGATATTTTATGCCACTTTCACATCGAATATTGTAAGCTAACCCATTCTCCTTTTCAATCTGGAGCCAAAATTTTAGTCACTTGAACTTCCCCTGAAGTTGATGCTACCTTATACCGTCTTCTTGTTGGAAAGAATTTGTACCTTACCCATACCTGTCCTAACCTTTCCTTTGTTGTTGGACTTGTTTTCTGGTTGATGTGAAACCCACACGAAAGTCATTAGAAAGAAGCTAAGATAATAATTCGTTATGTTCAAGGTACAATTCAGTTTGAGATTTGTTACAATGCAAAAGCATCTCCTTTATTGGTTAGTTTCACTAATTTTGATTGGGCTGGTGACCCTTATGATCAGAAGTCTACCACAGGTTATGTCTTTACTCTTGGTTATGGACCTATTACATGGGCTTGCAAGAAACAAAGTGCCATTTCTCTTTCTTCTATAGAAGCAAAGTATCGTGGCATTGTTGAAGCTAGTAAGGAAGCCCTTTGTCTTCATCAGATTGTGTCAAAGTTTGGTTTTCAGCAGCAACATCTAACTACACTTTAGTGTGACAATCAAAGTGCCATTCAACTATGCAATGATCCAATCCAACATTAGCATAGGAAATACATTGAACTACACATGCACTTCATCGGAAAGCTCATTCATGACCATTTTATCGAAGTGCAATATTGTTCAACTGATGATCAAGTTGCATACATCTTTATAAAGGCTCTCACAAAGGTGAAGTTTACTAAACTTCGATTTATGGTTTCATTTCAGGAAGTTGTCACTAAGGGAAGATAGTGTCTAATGCCTCCTTTCTTCTCCTCTTGTTTCATCTATGTACATCCTTCAATCCTATCCCAACTTGTTCTTAAGGGGGGATGTTAGGATATCCTGACACATAGGAAATAATAAAGTATAACTTGGTCTAGTATATATTTAGGTAAAGTGTGCTTCTTTAGTATGTACTTTTTGTAACTTACAATCTGATGGTCATGATATGTTCTAGACATGAAGTGATCTAACTATTTATTCTCTCATTGATATTACAAACATTGATCCATGGCTTAACACTCGATTGGTCCATGATTTGTATTTAAAGAGAATGGAGGGTCATTTGTTGGGTTGCCATTTATGAGAGAATTTTATGTAGATTTTTTTTCTTTTACATTAATAAATTTCCTGAACTAGCTGCATTGGATTAGGTCGTGGAGTGTTTCCCTCTTTTACGGTTTTAACCATGTCAAGGATATTGGTGTACTAATCTATGATCTATTTGTGAGCCATGTCCTCTGCTGTTCTATATAAGGAACTTACCCTGGAAATTCCTACATTATATTATTCATGATACAATAAATCTTGGCAAAGCTACTCTCACAAAAATTCAAACTTGTCTGCAAAATGCACAAGACAAAATTGAATTTTTGTAGCTTGAGCCAGAAATACAACAAGATCGGCTACCACAATGAAGACATCATTCTAGTTTTTTTTTTTGTTCAGAACAATCCTCTATTTTATTTTGAGAAAAAATCTGATCGACTTCCAAAAAATAATTAGATTAGCAAAGTTGAGGTTGAGTCAGCACCTAGCGCATGAGTAGATTTACATGGAAGTAGAAACTTAGCCTACACCTCCCAAGTCCATCACCAAACAATGGAAAGGGCTTGTCAAAAACAAGCACATAACAAGTATTGGATATGAAAAGGGGTTTTCCTTTCATATTCCATATTACTAAAAATCCATTTATTTTTTAGTTTTTTTTGTTTCTTCAACAAAATGTATATTCACCTATTCTATATCTTGCTCCTCTTCCACAACCACAAATTGTCAAATGGAAACATTGTGAAAATTTTGGTCTTATGAAGGATCATTTTTTTTATCTTCACCCTTGTAAGAATTTTGGCATGTACAATAATCATTCAAACAAATTATTAAGAGGAAATCCTCCTACAAGAATGAAGATTCACATTGGATGGATCACTTCTTGGAAATGTGCTTCAACAGCCAAGGATATATTTCACTCATAACACATAATTTATTCTCAATTATTGGAAAGTATTGAAGTTAATATATCTTCATATTTTCACCATGTATTTGGTATGGGAATAATTGATGGTCATACACAAACTTCAAAGAACCATAAACCAATCTTGAGCCACAACATGAGCTTGTTGCCTCAACCTAGAATCAAACTTATCCATACCTAGATTTAGAGTTGTAGCCAAATAAGACCATGAGCATGTCTTTGGTTGATGGCCCTCCTTAAACCATCGTAGGTTAATAACTCCCTTATTAGGTTGAGTTTATCCCTTTTCCCACAGGTTGAGACCTTCTTTTTCTAGGTTGGTGGTCTCCCTTTTCAGAAAATTAGGGACACTTTGTCTAGCAGATGACTAACATATACTTACCAAACTTGGAACTGTTTCAGGAACTTCTAAGAATTCTATGTTGAGACCTTATTGGTCTCCCTCTTAAAATAATTAGGGATAACTCCCTCTATCAAAATACTTTAGCTTCTTTTTAGATTTGGAATTCTTCCAGGAACCATAGTAAGCATTTAGGTGATGGGGGTCATCCTTAAACCAACATTGGTTGAGACCTCGAGTTCTCCCAACTTATACCTTCATTTTAGATAGCATATTAAACACATTTTTTTCATGCATTTTTTTATTTTTGTATTATATCTCTCTTCTTTGACTCATATGTACCCCTTTGGATAAAGGTGGAATTTTGGACACCTAATTCGCTAAGGGTTTTATGTGTGGAATCCAAGCAATCAATGGATTCCAAGAGACCTTGTAAGATGAATCCAATGGTAACTCAATTTATTTATATGTATATATATCTGAATAATAAGGTAATTGATACCTATTCTTTAATTATAGTTGTGTTTTCCGACACCAATGTTTCTTTGTGATATATTTCCCTTATCATCCTACAAGGGATCAGGTACACACCATTTCTTTTATGATATACTTGGTTCACACATATTTGTTTTAAGTCGTAATTAATTCAGAGAAGTTACATCCATAGTCTGACGGATCAAGGGAATATATCTATGGAGCAAAAACTCCTTCTTTGAGGTACATTTCCTAGAATAATAGAATTGGAATCTCCATGGGGGTCATGAAACTGTAGTTCCTTTATTTCTCACTCCTCGGTTTTGGTGTTGGATATATACTTATTGTTGATTTTTATTTTATATTTTTTGACCACATTTGAGCCCATTATAGGATGATTTTCCTTCAATTTTGTTTGATATATTTCTTGTTTTATGTTTTAATTTCCCCACACTTATGGTCACTACAAATGGTTTATAGAGTGAGAGTATAATTAGGTTGTGGGCCATTTTCCTACACAATTATTATCGATTCACTTTTTATGTGTAGTGTCGGTGCATGTTTCTTCTATAAGTGGATTTTTTGGTAGGTTTTCCTTTGAGATTTTTTATTTTTTATTTTTTAATTATATCTACCATCCTTTCCCTATTATTGACCAGATATGCTTCTATTGGTTTTTTGTTCACGTATTTTCCCTTGTGTTTGCAATTTTGGTTTGCTAGTCAAACTTGATTTTTTTAATTTTTATTTCTTCTTATAGTGATAGGTACTTTTGTTTCTTTGATGACATTGTAAACAAGATATATGTGTCTATTTATATAATGAATAAATCCTATTTTATTTTACCTCTCCATGATTTTTCCTTATTTAAGGATTGGTTTGTTTCCCTCATAGGTTAGTGTAAGTGTTATCATTCTTGCTATATATATATTAAGGTGCAGACCTAAAACTTTCTTTTCATAAGAATTGTTTGTTTATCCATGTGTAATGAACCATCGTTCACAATTCTTCTTTTCTAATCCTTCATTTTGAGCCTTTGAGTGATTGGTTCTCTTTCTTTCGTTAGTTTGGGAATTTAGTTACGTGTTTTTATTTGGGTTGTTTGGTGGATTATATTATTTGGACATTTAAGTGAATTTTAGAGTGAATATGGAGAGTGAATGTGAGATTTTTTGTCACTTGGAAAAATGAAATATACTCTCAACTCTTCCATTTATTACTTTTCATTGTAATTAAAAGAAAAACATTGAGGCACCCATTAAGATTGGTCTTGCTTCATTTGACAACATCTTAGTTGTACCCATTACCCTTGAGTAAATAACAACCACTAAAATTAACATTTAGTAAAATAAATACAAAATTTCTTATTTTCTCTCATATCACACTAATAATAGCTTAGAATTTAGTGTATTCGGATAAATTGGTGAGGTTAAGTCTCCAAGGCTACTAGAACAAACACTAAGATTTTGAGATAGGGAGTGAAAATCCATTTGACTCACATGCTTCCTCAGAAGCCCTTCTAACATAAGGGTCAATCATGAGGTCACATTGAGGCCACTAGAGTGATATACCCCATTTCACATACTCTTGCTGTTGTGGTCTCCATGTACTCAAGCCATATCCTAAGGGATACTTCAAGTTAGATACCCTACCTTTGGATGTGGATCCAACTAATGATTGTTTCCCCAAGTCGGTTGGCTATAAGTGGTAACATTAGTTCCCAAATATTAGGTAACTTACATAAATGATGGGGAGGGGGGCGTCCTTATTGTCCCTCGAGAGGATTTTCATTAATACTCATTCAAATCCCTCAGAGGGTACTCACACATAATTAATAGTACTTTCACCAATCATTAAAACCTTAATCAAGAGGGCAATGTAACTATCGAAACTCTATATTCATACCTGACTTTGACCTTGATAAATGACGCTTAGGTTGTGTGAATGTCTATTTCCTCTCTTGGTTTTGTTGTTTTCTTATATTTTGTAGTGTGTGTTGTTTGGTTTGAGTCTAGTCAGTCATATACAATATATTTAGTATGGTTGACCAAATTATTCGACATTCTCAAATATGTTTTAACCTTTTCTTCCAAACAGGAGGGTCCACAACTTAGTAGACATAGGATAGCTTTAGTATTGGAGGAATTAGATCAAACTCGGGTAGGGAGTGTGTTGATGGTGTTGGAAGCTGCCAACAAGGAGGGTGTCCCTCTAATGTGAAGTCACAATTAGACCTCACATTATTTGGATTAGCAAACCCATCTATGGTATAGGCCCAACTAGAATCTTATTAATTATTTTCCTTTACCAATAACCTTTGAAATTACTACTGGTTGAGAATCAGAATATTATACCAAAGAAGGTTCTCCTTCTTCAGGTGACCCACTTCTACTGCTACTGGGAGATACGAGGACTCGCAAGCCTTCAATGTAGCTTGGTATGTCTTCAGGAGGTTGACCCCGAAGTCTACGAGAAGTCCTCAGTAAATCAGCCACATTAACAAACTCAGGGGATTGACCTCGAAGTCTACGGGAATGCCTCGGTAATTCAGCCATAGTTAAAGACTTTTAACTACTTCACACACAAACAAACTAAAATCTCAATGAAAACCACCTAAAGTCTCTAAAGAACCAAACAAATTGAATCACACGCCTAAAGAATCTAAGAGATAAAACACACACAAACAGTAACTTTCTGGACCGAAAACACTAGTTGGTGATGAAGTCAAATGTTGCAGAGTTCGATACAGAAATAGCAGTTGGAACAGTTACCCCGGCAACCTACTTAATGAATAGATTGGACCAAGTTTGTCCACTTAACCGTCTCGAGTGAAGAGAACCCCCCAGAAAATCCAAGTGAGTCTAGCCGACGTCTGCTCCAGGTACAGTGGGATCTTCCCGCCACCGTCACCTTAGGAAGAATCGTAGAGAATATGGACACTAAGGTTACCAACAGAAACAAATTACCTGGGGGAACAGTCTATGATCCGATACGCACGCAAGGGCAGAGTAGCAAGCTCAATCCCCTTGAAGGCTCCTCGACAATGGTTAATCCAAGGTTTACTGTTTGTAATACGTGAATATCTGGCATCGTTCCCAATGAGGAAGGATTGATTCCGACACTGGTTCGGACACGATCTCGTGCTTCTCCTTTAAGAGGAGCTTTCCCAGAGCATAGATGCAACAATTGGATTTCTCCTACCGCAAGATTAAGCTATTTGTTTGTTTTACTAACTTGGAGAGTTAATTACTCCCTACTCCAAGATACTAGCCTAAGCTATGTTGGTGTGTCAGAGCCCTAGAAACAAAAAGTTTGCTAAATTGATTTTATTTTAAGCGTGATTTTTAGTGGTTTTTGATTAAGTCAAAAGGTGATGGAGATGAAACTTATGGTGTAAAGACTCGACTCAAAATCACTACAAAAATGCACTTAAGAGGATTAACTAATCTTTTCTCTTCAATAAAGTTCTAGCTATGAAAGAGTTGGAAGATGCAAATACTTAAAAACACAAATCTTTCTTTAACGATCAAATCAAAAGAAGAGTATTCGTCTCAATGCACTCAAAAACGAGACAACTAATTATTTCCACAAGAATTTCTCTTTTCATTCGAAAACTCAAATGCTACTAAGAACAAACTTTTTCAAAGGAGACCTTTCATTTTTTGTTAAAAAAAAACATTTAAAACTATAACTAAAGAAAATCTTTGATAAAACTATTGAATAAAGCAAACTTAAGACCTACAAACTAAGAAACCCTATTTGAAGTAAAAAGCTTACAAAAAGTCTTTTTGAGGATGTTTTACTCAGTCACAAGCAAACCAAGGACTAATTTTTCCAGAATCACAAATAAGTCAAGAACAACCAATTTTGTTTTCCTTTTTTAAAATGCAAATCCAAACTTTCAATCACAAGCTTTTCAAGGTTTTGTAAAGAGAAAACTCAAACCGGATTTCTCAATAAGGGGAGATTTCATAAATGGTCAGACTCTCAAGAATACTGGTAGACACTAAGGTGATCTGAAGTCCCTACAGCCTCTAAGCTAAGAGCCACTACACAACCAAATCGAAAAACAAACCCAACAAGCAAAACTCCTAGGAAGTTCACCTAAAACCCTAATTCTAATGAAATTAAACCAAGGAAAGAATTCAACCAGTCACATGCAGGTATGGGCAGAGGATAACCTCTAGAAAAACAAAATAAAACTAACTGAAAGAGCAAAAGTCAAAATTTTAAAAAATTTAGCAAGGTACGTAGGTCCAGAGCTTACCCAGGTGCGAGTACGCTCTGTGCACAAAGTAAAAGTGCATACAGGTACGCACTGTGATACACGTGCAGACTGCGGACTTCAACCAAAGTAATGAAAAATAAAAAACAAAGCTAAATCCACTAACTCTACACAAATCCACACACAACAAGCCAAAAACAGAAACAAAAAGGCAAGTTTCTCAAGTCAAAGAAAAACGAGGAAAACAATCAAGTCTCCCAGTGGAGTCGCCATTTTGTCAAGCGGAATGAGTCAATCTTGCGGACAAGATAGACCTTCCTAGAATCTAATGAAGACCTAATGAAAAACAAACCAACCAGACACTATCTTTCTCTAAATGCGCTTTATAATAATGGAAAACAAATGTGTTCAAGGCCTACCTCATGTCCAATGCAAGTTTGGAGATGCCTTCGCTCCTTTGATCCAAGTAAGTTCCTTTGTCGCAAACCTTTGCCTTGACACTGTACAAGCTCCTCCCAGGGTCCAACAATAAGTCTCCTCTACTTTGAAAAGCTTCACTCACTCCCCAATGAGGCCAAAAAGGTATGTAATCTCTCCTCTTAAGCTTAGATAGGAAGTCTTGATTTCACTAGCATTTACCCTTAAAAGTTCAGCTTCTAAACTCTCCAGCCACTGACCCAATGCCTCAATTTATAGTGCAATGGAGATCAGTTACCAGGTCCTCCTTCAAAGGGATAGCATCCACCTTCAAAGGGATAGCATCCACCTTCAAAGGGATAGCTCCTCCCAACAAGGGATTAGTTCCTCCTATTATGGGATGCATGAACCACTTGGAGCGAACAATCCACGTAACAAATGCTTCTAGAAAACTCTAGAATTAACCCAAGATGAGTTTTTTAAGATAAAGATTGCGCCTTTTGACTTTTACAGGGGTACGCACCCTCCCCTTTACATACAGAGCGTATAAGTGCGCAGATATCCTAAACAGAAGGTGCGGGCGCGTAGGAAAAAGTGAGAGAAAGTGCGGAACCAGAGTTACTTTGCTTTTTGATGTCTTTCTCTCATTTCTAAAGCTTGTTCTAAAGATCTGAGGTTTGAGACTTGCTTAGGAAGCTGGCATAGGTGGTGATAGACCTATACCGACTGCAAATAATCATGGTGACGATATTTTTGTGTAACAGGGGCATCCTAATTGTCCCTCAACAGGATTTTCATCAATACTCATTCAAATCCCTCAGAGGGTACTCACACATAATTAATAGTACTTTCACCAATCATTAAAACCTTACTCTAGAGGGCAATGTAACTATCGAAACCCTATATTCATAGCTGACTTTGACCTTGATAAATGACGCTTAGGTTGTGTGAATGTCTATTTCCTCTCTTGGTTTAGTTGTTTGCTTATATTTTGTAGTGTGTGTTGTTTGGTTTGAGTCTAGTCAGTCATATACAATATATTTAGTATGGTTGACCAAATTATTCGACATTCTCAAATATGTTTTAAACTTTTCTCCCAAACAAGAGGGTCCACAACTTAGTAGACATAGGATAGCTTTAGTACTGGAGGAATTAGATCAAACTCGGGTAGGGGGTGTGTTGATGGTGTTGGAAGCTGCCAACATGGAGGGTGTCCCTCTAATGTGAAGTCACAATTAGACCTCACATTATTTAGATTAGCAAACCCATCTATGGTATAGACCCAACTAGAATCTTATTAATTATTTTCCTTTACTACAATAATGACACAAGAGAAACATGTTATGGATCTAATCTGAAAATATATCAAAATACAAATATACCCAAGAACAACAAGATTTGAATATAAATAGAAATGTTTCTTTATTGATCAAAACCCTTAAGGTAGGGCAACACCATACATTCACTCCTTAAGGAAGGAGAACACTCTACAAGCTATATGCTTATCCATACAATATTCCTTCACACCTTTCAATTGGGAGTCTCTAGCCTCTATATAGGTCTCATACATACAATACCATGGATCATTACCATGGTTCCCTCAATACCATCTATCTAATACCACGGGATTATTATATTATTGCTAACTACTTGTGGTCCCTTACATGATACCGGTTAACCACTTTATTTATTACTATGACCCATTCCATTATTACATTATTCCCTTGGGTACCTCTCTATGTAGCCTATACTATCCTCCGAGGTATACTACATTCCACCCCCCTTAAACATGTTTTGTCCCTGAAACATAAGAAAAACAAAAATAATAAAATCTACTCAAAAGAGTAGTCCACTTGTACCATGCAAATGCATCTAGCCATCCAAGAGAAATGTGAACCCTTGATCTAGCTAGTGCCTCACTCAATTGAGATGGAAGTTGACCCTGGCAGATCTTCTGTGTTGATGTGTAGTAGGTGGATTGTCGCCCATCTTTATCTATCATGAGGGGGTTGTCCTTGTGGCTAATTTGCTTCCATCTTGTTGGTCATTTTCTTGCGAGGTGATGTGGGTGGTGATATGCTAAGGTTTTAACCAATGATGTATCTTTCCTTAATTCACCACCTAATGGAGGCTGATTGGTATCTGGTACATGTTGTGGTGCCTATTGTTGTTTCTTATCTTCCAATATTACTTCAACCACTGAGTCCTCATCTAAAGTATCAGTACCTGTAACATTTTCTACTTCAACCTCCTTGGACACAACCTGTTTTTTTGGTACCTAGTTTGATGTTTCTGTTTGATTGTCAACCATCCAAGGCTCATCATCTGATGTGTCAATGTCTTTAGAGCTTTGTGCTTCTACCTCCATAGTCTCTACTTGGGTCTTATTGGAAATATCCTGCAATGTAATTTTCTTCTTTTTATACCAGAGCTTCATGAATTTCTTCTCCACATTAATATTGACAGTACCCACAGATTCCATCCAAGGATATCCCAAAACAACATCCTTGTTATCCATATATAAAGTATAAAATCCAAAATGAAACACATACTTATCCATAGAAAGCTTCAAATCTTTATAAACTTGAATATCCTCATTATCAACTTGTGTGTTTTCAATGTGTTTTGGTAGAACTTGCAATTCTTTTGCGAAATTAATATTGATAAAATTATGCTTGTAGCTAGGGTTTATAGACACAATGATCTTCTCATTTTGAATACATCCATGAACCTACAATAAGCAGATACTAGTAGAAAATAACCCCACATGTTTCTGATTATCTTGTTTTCTAATATGAGACCATTTGTCTAAAAGGAATTTTTCAAATTCTTCATCGAGCATGTTGGAACACTTCTTTTTGTTAAGTAATTCCATCATGTGGCCACCTCATCTGTAAAAGTAGCCACTACCCAAAATTTTCAATGTTTTTCCCATAATGACTTGTTTTCTTTTATGTATTCTTCAATAGTAGGAACATTATCTTTTCTTGTAAAATATAGAACTGCCATGAAGAGGGTTTGAAAAAAAAAATCACTTACCTGGCAAAAATTTGAAATTGTCACAATTTAGTCAATATTGCTTAAAATACCCATTACGACATGTTTTCAGAAATGGAACAACCATTTTGCATCTTCCCATGTGATAGAAATCCCAATCTGGGCACTCGAATTTCAAATTTGCAATGCAACTGTCTCACTATCCCAAAAATTTCTGAAAAAAACAGTTGATTTTAAATCAATGATATCTCCCTCATGCACACTCTCATTCAGCTGATTTTTGTTTTGAAATTGGGTATTTTTTTTTGCAAAGAACCTAGATATGTAATTAGATTCTGAAAATTTTGCACCAAAACATACAAATCAGACTTGCAAACTCGTCGCCCCGAAAAATGTCTGTAACATAGCTGCTTTCTAAATCAGCAATATCTCCCTCATCCGGACTCCGATTCTGTCAATTTTTTTTTTTTCAAATTGGGTATTTTTTGTAAAGAACCCAGATCTATAATTACATTATAAGAATTTTGCACTAGAATGTACAGATATTATCTGCAAACTCGCCGCCCTGAAAAATGTCTACAACACAGTTGATTTTTAAATCAATGATATATCCCCCATCCGCACTCCGATTCGGCCAAATTTTTTTTTCGAATTGGGTATTTTTTTTGTAAAGAACCCAGATATACCATGAGATTCTTCAAATTTTGCACGATAACATATCTATCTAATCTACAAATTTGTTTCTCAAAAAATTTCCTACAAAAAAATAAAAATAAAAACAAATCTTTGTTTTGCCCAAGAAAGTGCTCTGACACCACTTGTTATGGATTTGATATGAAAATATATCAAAATAAAAATATACACAAGAGTAAAAAGATCTAAATATAGATAGAAATGCTTCTTTATTGTTCAAAACCCTTAAGGTAGGGAAACACCATATATTCACTCCTTAAGAAATGAGAACATTCCACAAGCCATATGCTTTTCCATACAATATTACTTCACATATTTCAATGGAGAGATTCTAGCCTCTATATAGGCCTCATATATATAATAGAATGGGTCATGACCATGGTTCCCTCAATAACATCTATCTAATACCATGAGCTTATTACATTATTGCTAACTACTTGTGGTCCCTTACATGATATGGGTTAACCACTTTATTTATTACTATGAGCCATTCCGTTATTACATTATTCCCTTGGGAACCTCTCTTTATACCCCATACTATCCCCCTTAGGTATACTACAAAGCACATATATTTTTGAGATAAAAAAGTAATTTATCCTTTTGATGTATTCAATTTCAAAGTTTGTAATTCTTCTTTCACTAAAATGGAATAGGATGTGAGTCTTTAAAATAAGAGTAATACTACTATCCTAGTAAAGACACACACATAAATCTAAAATAGTCATTAGTTATCTTACAAACTAGTTCAGAAATAAACAATGATTTTGAAAATAGAAAAGATGCATACTAAAGTAAATGAAATATCCCATTTTCATTAGCATGTAGAAACATAAGCATTATATATTGTTTACTTTTTTACTTTAAAAATGGTGAACCATGCCCTATGGTTGGCATCATGATCTTGAATCCTATTGATTCTTATAAAGTTGATTTTGGTTGTACAATTATGTTTTGAGACACATTTCAGAACTCAAAATTTCTCCAATGGAAGTTCCATGTATATAATATATATATATCTATATATATATATATATATATATATATATATATATATAAATATATAATATAATATATATATATAGACATGCACACAAACACATATATATAATTACTTTGTCAAATTATCTCCCTATGTTTCTTCTCAAATTTTGAGCAGGAGCACTTGTTAGATGCAAAATTTAATTACTCATTCAAGGAGTACCCATGTTGCATACTTTTGATGGATCCTGCTCTGTGGAAAATCAGAAATACATGAAAAATGTGTTTGCAATCATGTTTTTGCATGTATTTCTTATTTTTCATGTAGCACGATCCATCAAAAATATAAAATTTATTTTTTTATCTAACAAGTGCCCCTACTCAAAATTTGAGTAAAATTGTAGGGAGATGAGTTTAAAATACAAGTTGAAAAAATAGTTTTTTCTCTACAATTTTATGATGTAATCTAATTTTATCTTATCATTTCCACTATTATTTCATAATATTCCTTAGGAGGCCCATTTTTTACCTCTAAATTTCTCTAATGATTGTGATTTGTCAATGCCAAGATTCTCTCCTTGTTGCTATCTCTACATCTTCATGATAAGTCTTGCATGTACTTCATCTTCATCCTACAAAGGCTAGAATGATATGGAGTATTCAAATATATTTTAATACTCATTATTTTGTCACAATCTAGTGTCCCTTTATTTCTTCACTTGATGATCTCTTTTCATGTTAAATTTCATAGTGTCTTCTTATAACATCTACTCTGTAATCACCTTTACCATCATCCTTCAATGACAAGATAATAACACCTAGAAATGGAATTCACTCATGACAAGACAACATCAGTCCCAAAATGTCCAAGTCTATCATATTTATCATGCAAAATTCTAATTAAGCTAGGAGAGAGAGCTAGGTGTAGGAGAAGGTTGATGGATTTCATAGTTCATAGGAGTAAGAGGCAGGGAGTGGGTTATAGACTCTATGACTGCATTGTGTGTAGTTACTAAGGTAAAGGGAATATTTACTATGTAGTTGAGGGAGTTAGTGAGTTAGGTAAGGTAAGATGTCCCACTATTACTGTGCAGTGTGTTATAGACATTTTTGGGCACTTCAAACACAATCATAAATGTCCATAAACTGAGGGCTCCTAAGTCCCTAAAAGTGTTGCTTCACTGCCTAAAGGAACAAGGTCAATTGATTACATCATCTCCCAGAAGTTTTCCACTGAAAACTGCTCATAAATGGTCAAAACTGGACCATACTGAAAGCTCAAATTAGGGGGTGCGATGCATATCACCTTCCCAATGTACAAGGTGCGATGCATACTGATTTGCTCCTCTGTAGGGTGCGATGGTTGGGAATGGACAAATGCAAGGGACAAAAATGCGAGGTGGAAGATCATGGAATCTTCCAGAAGCTTCCCCTCTGACACTTGCCTCTCTATTTTCGACCAGGGATGAGCAAGAGATCACCATTCTCCAAGTGGAAGCAGAAACTATCAGAGAGAGGACACTAATCAAGATCACAGAAGATGACTCACCTCTCTGTAATCATCTATATATGGATCCCTCATCACAGCGATCTAGAGGCTTGAATTTTGTATCTTATAGAGAAGTGTTGTTGGTTTTCTAGTGTACATTCATAGTGTTGGGTGATCTAAGCTTTGCTTGAGGTGAAGAAGGGATTCCTAGCTAGAGGATGATGCTGGGTCAGAGCACATGGTTGTAATCCTCTTGCTACTTTTCATCTTAATAAAGCTATTCTTGTTTCCTTCCATATTCTTCTGTACTTGTTTATATATATGAATTTATATGGTTAATACACATCTGATCCTGTATTATTTATGAATTTAGATCCTTATTTCTTTAATAGTAGTATGTTGTTGTGATTCCACAGGTTCTTTTGAAGCTAGGTAGACAAAGAAGAAGCGGTGAAACTCTATCAAGAAGGAGAGGAAATCAAACGCAAGACTTAGGTTGGTCTTCTTGGTTCTCCTCTTGTCTATTTTCATAAAAGAAAACAATAGTAGACTTTGATTGTTTGTTTCTAAGATAGACACCCATCTTAGTGGGAATAGCAGCATCCGAGTGGACACTATTCCCAGATAACAAAAGGAAAACTCTGCTGGGGAGCAACTAGATTACTTGTTAGCCTATTGTTACACTGATATTTGTCACCATGACTATCTGCAGTTAATATGGCTCCATCAATAGTCATATTTTCCTCCTTGTCAAGCCTTATACCTCTGCTCTCCATGTCAAACTTCAAAAAGAGAGAAAGTCATTAAAAATCATGTTTATCTCTGGGTACGCAGGTTCTCTCTACCTAGCCTACGTGTACGCATCCCAAGCTCATTGTACCTGCGTACTTGTACGCTCTGTAAGTTAAGGGATGGGTGCGTACTCCTGTAAAGGTCCAAAGGCGCGAGTTTCATCTTAAAAACGTTACTTGTGGTCACTTCTAGAGCTTTCTAGAAGAGTGTTTGACGTGTATTGAGCGCCTCCAGATGGTTCATGCATCCCTTTGATAGAGGAACTTATCCCATCAAGAGAGGAGCTACCCCATCCAAAAGAGGGAGTATCCCATTAATGTTGGAACTAAATAACTTCCTCTAGAACACTATAAATACAGACATTGGGCCAAGGGAGGGGAGGTTGAAAGCTGAACATTCCAAAGGGTAGATGCTGCTGGAATTAGGACTTCTTTGTAGAAGCTTGTGAGGAGAGATTACCATCCCTTCTTGTTTCATTTGGAAGTGGGTGAGCTTGTCAAAGTAGAGGAAAACTCTTGCTGGACCCTGGGAGGAATTTGCACAACACCAAGGCTCAGGTTGTAATGGTTTCTTTTTTGTTTCCTTAATACAAATAAGTCCATTCTTCTCAATGATTTGTTGTTAATGAATTGTTTCATATACTCCTTGGTCTATATGTTGAATATGCTTTGTTTTATGGAATATTCAGGGGTTATGTAATCGTTTGATTGTTAGTGTATGCA
>APFE031603861.1:280023-305712 GCA_000404065.3 Pinus taeda | reverse complement strand
TAAAATTCATTTAATTCGAAAAACATTTTTCCCTTTTTATTTTGAGTTGATCAAGTAATCCGCAATTGTGGAAGAAAGTCAATCAAAACCCCGTCGTTCGTGGAGACTTACGAGTCAACCGTCGTTGTCTCCGGAAGAGAAACCATTCCGGACGAAGCGAACTCGTTTAACCGGATCAAAGTCCCCTAGGTTGGTTGGAGCAAGCACTCCAACATCCTCAGAGATTCCGGTTACTCCGAACATTTCTGGTATCCCTGCCTCTACAGAAGAAATTCCGCAATAGCAAAAGGACATTACAGTTGATCCTAGTGTGACGGTTAACACTTCTATTCCTGAACCGGCTCCATCTACAGCCAATTCAGAAGGTGTTACTACCCAACCGTCTGTTGCTGCAGAACTTACATCTTCTCCGGCACTAGAAATATTTTACGGACCTGACGGTCTACCTCTTCCTCCCGGATTGATTGCCATAGAAGAGATTGTGGAAGATCCTCCATCTGGCACTCCAACACATCTTGGAGCAGGGATCGCCCTGTATCCTTCTTCATCAGAAGATATTCACCTGCCATTGGAAGTTCCTGAAGGATCGCTGAGGAATCTTTTGGATAGGCTTAATATGTCTGAACAACTGTCAACATTAAGGACTATGTTACCTGACACAACCATAGCAGAAGCTCCTTTTGCTATTCCGAGAATGTTCGCCGGCATGCCATCTGTCCCAACCAGCTTTCAATCACTGGATGGAGTCCATCCAGGGGCTATCTCGACAATATGGACTGTTCCCGTTTTTTCTTCTGGAATTATATCTGGGATCTCTTATGTTGAGTCTCAACAAATTGATCCGTCATAAGGTCAATTTGGGCAAACTGGTCCCCAAAGGCAAATCATTCCTTTGAGTACTGGATTACCATCATATGGAGGGCCGTATACCCTTTCATTGCCTTCCTTTCACAACAAAATTTGGGTTATGCTGGAATCACAACTAGCGGTTGGGTGCCAATCCTGTCTCAACAACCAAGAGTTGTATGCTCAATACAACAAAGTTTACCTATGAAAAACACCCGCACTACGCCGGCTATTTTGGCAGTATCGCAAGCACAAGTGTCACCAGTTGTATTGCAACCTCAAGTTTCGTAGGTTGTAATGCAACAAACTCTTGTACCCATGACACAACCACAATAACCAACTAGTGGAATGGCACAGGTTCAAACGGGGAACACCAACCCCCATCTTGGTCAAACAGTCAGTACTGGACAATAGCCCATGACTTCACAACCATGGCTGGTGCAATACCAACAACTGCAATTCTAGCAGGCTTACCAAGGATATGAGCAACAGGTCTTTGCAAGTAATGGGCAGCCGTATCAACCATATCATAATGGTTATGCCCATCAACCTTACCAAAGTTACCAACATCAAATGCATTATGTTGGTATGCAAAGGCCGACTGCTCAAACAATTCCATCTTATCCTGGGTATGCTCAACCAAGCCTGAATCAACAGTTGCCTTTCGTGGCAAATTTAGAATTACCGGATCTGAGTTGCCTAATGAACGATCTAATTGCCTACGCCCCTTGGTGGCTGGCGATTCCGCATAAACTTCAGTCTGATATTCCTAAATTTAATGGAAATCCGGGCGAAGACCCGTCGAATCATGTGATGACCTTTCATCTATGGTGTTCATCAAACACTCTCAATGATGATTCGGCCAGGCTTTGCCTCTTTCAGCGCACGTTAACTGGTCCAGCAACAAAGTGATATATTGAACTGCCTAGAGCTTCGTTTGATAACTTCAGTACCCTAGCCACAACCTTTTTCACCCATTTTCAGTTACTTATAAGGTACGAAATAGGAACTGAGCTACTTACCAATTTCAAACAAACGACGTCCACTCACATATCCAATCATATTCATGAGTGGCTACATCATCGTAGAATGGTAAAAACATATGTTCCTGATCAACTATTGGCTGAATGGTTTATTAAGTCACTGTTACTCGCTATTACAGAAGACATGGCAAAGGGAGGAGTCGTCACCAAAGATCAAGTTATTGCTCGTGCACAATATCTAGATTTGATCTATACTCAGTCTGGCACGCTCTACGATAAAATCCTTGATGCTCCTAGACCAGAATTTTCAGTTCCTTCGCCTCCTAAATCAAACAAAGACTCTCATGCCAGTGATGGTGTGATAGGTACGACAAGCACTAAAACCGCGAAGGCTACATCGAAAAAGGCCTGCACGGTTTCGAGTCAAAATGCAAATGAGGAACTTCTAGCCTCGGAAGTAAATGCCGTGTCGACAGACAAAGGCAAAGAACCCAAGCGCCCAGGAGGAAAGAAGAAAAAATAAGGGAAGAAGAAAAACCAGGAGGACACATCTCCTAAAAAATCTTCTACAAACCCTTCTGGGAATGGGAAACCAAAAACTCCATGTCATATATGTGACGAGGATCACTGGACCAGAGACTGTCCATATAAAGAAGAACTTAGAAAATCTTTCAAAAGTTCAAAAACCTCGGCTGTATTGACGGATCCATTTCCAAACCCAGGAACAAATCTGGTTGCTAGCGAAAATGCTTCCCCGTCCCAAGTGCTAATGTTGTCAGTTTCAAAGCAACTAAATGATGCTCTCATATCGACAAGGAGTAAAGATTACGGGAATCCACAGATGTTGAACCAACAAGGATAATGATCAACCTAGTAGTTCAACAACAACTTCGACCGAAGTTGTGCCACCCATCATTCCTGAATTAACAATAAAACCGCCAAAGGGAGTAGTACACAAATCAACGTTTAATCCTCGTGCCCGAGCAGCACAACACTATAATATAGTGGAGGATTTAGCCCAATCGCCATCAGCGACGTCGACTCTTGAGGTACTAAAAAATTGTCCCTCCCAAAAGCAGGATTTATTATCAGCAATAGGTGGGATTGACCCAACAAATTCCAATCTTGTATCTTTTAATCACAAAGGATACGACCCTCAGTTACCAGCTCAACTAGCTTTCCTCATCCAAGTGAAAGCCCTCAAAAAAACTGTTCATAGAATAATTATTGATGAGGGGGCATCCACATGTATCATGTTGATGAGTTGCTGGAAAACTCTAGGGTCTTCGTCCTTGTCGCAATCATCGATGACATTGAAAGCATTTGATGGACGAATATACACCCCGTATGGGATACTAAGTAACTTGCAAGTCGAACTGGGGGGAAAACAGTAGAAATCGATGTTGAAGTCATCGACGGAAACCTCGATTACAACATCCTACTGGGAAGACCCTGGATATATGCCATGGCAGCCGTTGTGTCGACCTACTTTAGGAAAATTGCATTTCCTTCCCAAGGAGGAATTACAATCATCGACCAACAAACTTTTCTCCCCAACAGTTCGCAAGTTACGGGAAGCATTCCGATGATCCATGGAAGCCCTATAATGCTTCACAATATCAGAGTAGGCCTACTAAAAGACCCCACATTAATGGGAACCTTTACCCTACCGCCTCCAACAAATTTGGCGGAAGTGGCTAATGTAGGAACCTGCAATATGATATCTTCCATTCAAAAGATATCAGAAAACGATGTTGAAATGGATCAGGAGCAAGTTTTGCCTCTAACCCCACTGGAAATATTATATCAATCAATGTTTTCAGCATGGGAGGCAAACCAGCATCAATGCTCATCAAGCATTTGGATAGATAGGTCTAAAGAATATGGTACCCCTTCAGATCCTTGGTGACAAGTACATTCTACAGACGAAGGAATCATTCAATCGATGATGATTGATGGGGCACCATGGGAAGATTACCACCATCGTTCCCATCTTCTGAACTGGAAAGAAGATAATTCCGGCAACCTACACCATCCTTCAGTATTTGACTTCCTGACGAATACTGTAAATATGGTGAATTCCAAGAGAAACCTATCCAATATCAAAGAGACTACTACCATAAATATCTCAACTAAAACAGATGTTGTAGAGAATATTCATGTTGGAAAATCTTGTTCTTCTTCAGAACTGGAAATATATAGCACTCTCTTTCATGAGTTTAGAGATGTCTTTGCTTGGTCATATGATGAAATGCTAGGTATTGACTCAAGCATAGTTGAACACGAAATTAAGATGTATCCAGATGTCAAACCGGTATGACAATGGCTAAGGCAGGTGCACCCCAAGAAAGCCATTGCCATCAAGGCGGAAGTTGAAAAACTCCTCCATGTTGGCTTCATTTACCCCATTCCTATAACCGATTAGGTATCGAATATTGTTCCTATGATGAAAAAGCAAGGAACGATTAGAGTGTGCATCGATTACAGGGATGTAAATCAAGCTTGTCCAAAAGACAACTACCCTACACCCTTGATCGACCAGATAATTGATGAATGCGCCAGATGCGAAATATTTTCATTTATGGATGGTTTCTCCGGGTATAATCAAATAAATATCCGCCCACAGGACCAGTCAAAGACTGCATTGATTTGTTCGTGGGGGACATTCACATATCGCAAACTACCCTTTGGTTTGAAGAATGCAAGGGAAACTTTTCAGAGAGCAATGAAATATGCTTTCCATGACATCAAAAACATTGTTCAACGTTATCTCAATGATCGCCCAGCTCATTTGCGAAAGCGGACCGATCATCCGCGCCATTTGAGAGCGATATTTCTACGTTGCCGACACTACAAGATACGACTCAATCTACACAAATGTGTGTTTTGTGTCAGTTCAGGTCATTTACTTGGCTTCATAGTCTCAAAGGATGGGATTCATCTCGACCCTTGCAAGGTTCAGGCGATCATCGATTTGCCTCCGCCTTCGAACTTGCTTCATATTAAGAAACTCCAAGGGAAAGCAAATTCCCTCAGGAGGTTCATTCCAAATTACACCGAACTAGCTAAAGGTTATACTCATCTATTGAAAAAGGAAGTACCCTTCGTTTGGGACCAGGTCACGCAAGCCTCCTTTGATTCTTTAAAGAAATCTCTAATACAAGCATCATTGATGTATGCTCCTGATTATCAAAAAGACTTTAACCTGTATTTGGCTGCAGCAGATACGACCATAGCAATGGTTTCAGTTCAAGAAGACAATGGAATTGAACATCCTATATATTATTTAAGTCGAAACTTAAATGATACGGAAATGAAATACTCCTACGTTGAAAAGCTCGCCCTCGCAGTTGTTCAAGCGATACAGAGATTTCGACACTACATCCTCTTCAGGAAAACTACCATTTTATCAGATTGCAACCCCATGACTTATATATTGTCACGACAGTTGTTGGGGGGCAAATATTCAAAATGGATAGAAATTCTACAAGAGTTTGATTTGGAATTCAAAAAATCCAAATCAAAGAAAGCCCTGGTATTCGCGGAGTTACTATGTGATCTCCCATTGTCGTCCAACCATGCAACATCCGAAGAAGCAATCGTGGATGAAAATTTGTTTTTGATATCTTCAAGCAATTTGTGGTATGGAGATATAATCATTTATCTCTAGACACAAACATATAGGTCTAATACCTCATGCTCCGAAAAACGACGTATTCAATACCAATCAAAAGACTATGTGATCTTCGGTGATACTCTTTACCGTCGTGGTATCGATACAGTTCTGCGGAGGTACCTCACCCTCGAGGAGGCCGAAAAATTCCTGAATGACTACCATTGAGGCACGTGTTGGGGGCATCAATTAGGTAATGCTACGGTGCAAAAATTTTTATGAGCAGGACACGTCTGGCCAACAATGTTCAAAGATTGCATAACCACAGTTAGAAGTTGTCACGCTTGCCAAATTTTCGATAGCAAAACCAGAAGCCTACCCACACCAGTGCAACCAGTAGTAGCTGTTGGGCCATTCGCCAAATGGGGCATAGATTTCATGACATTTAACCCCACCTCGGCCAGGGGGCATGGATACATAATAGTCGCGGTAGGCTATTTTACCAAATGGGTTGAGGCGATGCCTACACTAAACAACAACGGCGAAACGACTGCCCTTTTCTTTTTTAATCACGTAGTCTCCAGATTCCGCGTTCCATAGGCCATAGTCACAGATCATGGATCACATTTTCGTAATCACATGATGGTTGAATTGGCTACCAAATTAGGATTTTCCCACGACAGCTCTACTCCGTACTATCTGCAAGCTAACAGACAAGTTGAAGCAATCAACAAAGTCCTAAGGCGCATGCAGCAAAGGATGATCGATGTCCACAAATGGGATTGGCACCTAATAATGTACTCGGCCTTGTGGGCATACCAGACATTGGTAAGAAATGAAACCAGATTCACACCTTTTCAATTGGTGTACGGTCTGGAAGTAACCTTACTGGTTCAATGTGAAATCTCGTCCCTCAAACTCGCAGTCGACCTTCTCCCTAGAACCTCAGAAGAAGAGGCTCATTTCTTGGAACTAATCCATTTGGATGAAACCTGTCGTGATGCAGCTTCGGCTAACGAAGCTCATAAGAAGCGAGTCAAAGCACAGTTCGACAAGAATGTCAAACCTCGCGTCTTCTTAGAAGATGACCTGGTCTTACTTTATGAGTAGGAATCCGATAAATTGGGAGTAGGGAAATTCAAATCATTATGGATGGGTCCCTATATTGTTAAATGAGTATTAGCAAAAGGAGCCTACAAGTTGATGTACTATGATAGGATTCCATTGGCGCAACCTTGCAACGGGTTGTACCTCAAGCATTACTATGCTTGATTTAGCATAGTAATCCTCATGCTTTTGTTACATTTTTTTTTTTCACCAAGAGAATTTAGTTTGGTTAAATAATCCACTTTTTGCATTCATTGCAGATGTTGAACCTACTGGAATCATTCATTGGATATGCCGACGGAGCAAGTCATAGTTCACGGAACCTGTCGTCTGCGGCATGGGCCATTTTCAATCCCAGTGGCAAGTTAGTAAGTTTTAGAGGAGTGTGTATTGGTCGGTCTACGAACAATATCACTGAATACAGTGCATTGATAGAACTCCTTTCTGATGCCATTACACATGGCATATGCCGACTTTTTGTCAGGCTAGACTCACAACTCATCATTCTACAACTCACCGACATCTATTGTGTAAGAAATCTAGCTATCTATCGCATGTTCCTAAGCATCAAAATTTTGGAAGGACAGTTTGATTTCATCCAATATCAACATATTTCCAGAAGTTTAAACACATTAACAGACTTATTGGCAAATTATGTGTTAGATAGACATTTGCGACATTTATAAAAAGAAGCATCACATCAATATATGCAGCAGGATTATGTAACTTAACCAAAATAAAGCTCCAAAAATCAAAAATATATTTCACAACTATTTATAGTCTGTACATAATGTTCTGTAACCAAGAAAACATTGGTCAAATGACCCAAAAATCAAAATTCTAGGGGGCACCCTAGTCTAATGATGTTGGTGATAACAAGTCACCGCCTGTGAAATCATGCGTAAGAGCCTAGTCCATCGACTCGACACTCCAGTAGTATGTCGCTGCAACCGTAGAGGCAGTTCATCGGTCCTCACATCTGGGATACCAAGGGTAAGGCCCTCGATCTGGTCCTGTAGTGCTAAAGGAGTCTCGACCACATCAAGGTCGCGAAGGATGGCCCTCTCAATAGCCTCTCCTGCTGGAGCGGCCGCTGGGTCTCTACGGCGTACTGCCGGTCGAATTGGTTCAACATCAGCATGAACACATGAGTTTTGATTACTCTTGATCATAAGAATATAAGAACATTATAAAGAAAAATGAACACAGATATGGTCAGAAGAATTACCCATGGCACCCCACTGCTCACCAACCGGCAGCACCAAATTCGAAACACCTCGGAAATCCATACCAACATATGGGAACCTGGCATAAACCATCTCTTGACTGTCAAACCACTCGAAGAAGGTCTCAGAAAAAGAAATCTAGGGTTGACCAGCATGCCGAGACATGAGATCGACCCATCTCTACATCCGTGGTTCAGTCGGTGGAGGTAGGCTAAGTGAAATGTATTGCGGCTACATTAGTGGGATTCTCTCCAAGGTGAAAGCGGTCAAAATACAACCATAACCAAAGTTCTTGGATCTGCCGCTTTTCACCTTGGTCAATTGTTCTTTCATCAGAGAAAGTACTGCATCACACCAATTGAACACCTTTGGTTCAAAGCATTCCAAAGCATACTTCATGTAAGATCTGTTGGCTATATGAAGAGCAGAACTACTAGCTAGTCTAGCAAAAGTGAATAGAATGGTCTACAAGGGCCAGTCAGTGACATCTCAGATATTAATCTTGCCGTCCGTACTCGGCCGAGATCCCTCTCTGCAATGCCAGCGAATGTACTCCCTCACGGACTCACCCCCACGGGTGGAGCCTGATAATGAGAGAGGGGCACCATGCCTCGATAAACCGGTCAAAAAATAGATGTCCACCACTATCAAGGGGATCGATTTGTCCCTAATCTGGAATATCTGGTTGATAGGATCCCAGGCATTGAGGAAATATTGCAACAAACTGATTTGTTGCCTCATGCTAGAGATACGAAAAAACTTCAACAAGCCATAGTTCCGCAATGCAGCTACTGTGCCCGGATCATGTAAAGCAACAATCTCTTCTTCTTCATGCTTGCCTTCTTGCCATGTAACAACCATTTTTCTTCGATGAATCTATGAAAAATAAACAAGGGAAGAGTTAGGATCTTCATTTGGTAAAGAACAGGAAAACATTCATGAGGAAACTGTGCAAAAACTTTCCTCCCTTCGTCCATTGCACCCCAGCAAGTGTACTAGGAGCGATGCATACTAACTAGTCAGTGGAAAGATCAGTATGCATCGCACCTTTCAACTAAGGAAGGGTGCGATGGTCCCAGGGTGAGTTCTTCAAACCCCAGGGGCTCAGGTGATGCAAGCCTGGCCTGCAATACCTAGGATCTCCAATAATATAACAAAATGACTTCAAATAATAACATCGCTATAGGCTCATTGTGAACTACAGCAATTGAACATAACCGCACTCAATATTCATGATTCTCAATTGTTTCCACCACGATAGAAAGTCAGTTCAACGTTGTCTATATTAGTAATGACACATCTCATTAATAAATGTAACTGATTCTCCATACAACAGAGTCATAATACATTTATTCCTTTTTGACACGAGCGCTCAATTCACAACCAAAATCCATAATTCTCATTCAACATCCCTTTTTCTGAATTGAATCTGAGTTTATAAAAATCGAATCTCCCTTCCATGCAATTCATTACAAATTCATTACAATTATAAGGAGTGCACAATGCCTCTCCACGCACACAGTCAAACCAAACCAGGTCAGCGCACAACTATCTATATTCAACAAAAATCATAAAGCAACTCCGTGCATCAACAAGATTCAGAGGATTCTTGTCACATAAAATCCAACTGTGCCATGCTTGCAGGTATTAATATACTATTTATATATATATCATCGGCAACTCTCTCCATGCGTACAGATATGTAATTAACAACAAATATGTTCAATTTCTTTGTCTAGCAGATTTTTTCCAGCATCTTCAATAATACCTATACTCGCAAAACAATTGTTAGAATAAAAAATATAAGGCATCAGTGCCTCTTCTGCTGCTATCAATGTTGTCTCAGCTGTCATCATGGATGTCGCCCCACATGTTGCTCTAGCTGTCACTATGGATGTTGCTGCCTCCCAAACTTCCTGTCCCTCTGCAACATTCTTTTGCTCATCACCTGCAATTTCATCTGCAACTTCTTCCTCAGGTTCAAATGTCTCTGGCAAATAGTTCAACACATAAGTCCTCTGTCTCTCCAACTCTCTTCTCTAGAGATCTAGTTTTCTATACAATTCAACAATTTCAATAGGAGTAGAACTTGGAAACTTCACACAATTTTCTATACCTTCAACAACTTTTGACCAATCATCAGCTGGTCGAACATTCTGATTAGACTCCTTCGTCTTCATTTTCTCAACATCGATCTGAACAACCTTCAGATTCAACTCTTCTTGAACAAATTCTAAAGCCAGTTAATCTCCCTGTTTTGTACCTGCAAACATGCACAACTCATTAGTTTTGAAATCACAAGATTTTTCAGTCTTGAGTTCTTCCTCCATTATTTCACCAATTTCCAACTCAGTTGCTTTGAGTTCTTGCCGTCTCAACTGTACATCCATCATCTGCTCAAGCTTCCTCAGCTCCCCTGTTAACTGCATGCTTATCTGTAAATCTCTTTTCTGTTGTAACCTCTGCCACTTCACTCTCTTCCTCAGCAGTAAACCATGTCTATGGTCTTTCACATTTTCCTGCAACAACTCCATCAATAGCTAAAGATGAACTGCTATCTCAGCTTTCTCTTTCTCATACTCTTCCTGAGTCAATCGCTATCTTATGCCATTCGCCTTGGCATATTTCTTCTCTTTTCTTCTGTGGCCTCTTTCTGAACCTCTGCTCTCCCCTTTATGACTTGCAATAGTCATCTCCTTCGCCATGAGTTCCTCACCTATGAGTTGCATGAAGCCTCTACAACAACAAACTCTCTTGCTGCCACTTACCTCACCAATCCTTCCCTTTAGATCTGATCTTTTGGTAATCATTGGTCCTCTGCTGGAACCTTTCAAGCATCCTCCACTGCTCCTGTAGGCTTCTCTCATCTGCAACATTATTCAACCTCTGTTGAATCTTTAGGTTCTGCCACATTCACTTAGAATCTCTTGCTAGACTCTTTTATCACTGCACCCTCTGCTACAATATTCATCAGTTCCAAAAATCTAACATTCATTCATCACATGCAATTAACTTACTTAAAAACTTGAATCTTCAAACAAAACTATTCTAGCTCTGATACCACCTGATGCAAGCCTGGACTGCAATACCCAGGATCTCCAACAATATAACAAAATGAATTCAAACAATAACATCGCTACAGGATCATTGTGAACTACAACAATTGAACATAACCGCACTCAATATTCATGATTCTCTACTGTTTCCACCACGATAGAAAAACAGTTCAATGTTGTCTATATTAGTAATGACACATCTCATTAATAAATGTAATTGATTCTCCATACAACAGAGTCATAATACATTTATTCCTTTTTGACACGAGCGCTCAATTCACAACCAAAATCCATAATTCTCATTCAACATCGGTTTTTCTAAATTGAATCTGAATTTATAAAAATCGAATCTCCCTTCCATGCAATTCATTATAAATTCATTACAATTATAAGGAGCACACAGTGCCTCTCCACGCACACCATCAAACCAAACCAGGTCAGCGCACAGCTATCTATATTCAACAAAAATCATAAAGAAACTCCGCGAAACAACAAGATTCAGAGGATTCTTGTCACATAAAATCCAACTGCGCCACACTTGCAGGTATTAATATACTGTTTATATATATATCATCGGCAACCCTTCCACCACGTACAGATTATGTAATTAACAACAAATATAGATACTATTGGTATGAATGGTCAGAACTGCTCTTGCCAGCGGACACCTCTCCACGCGCACAGTTATATAACTAACAGTAAAATATGTTAGGACGCACCGCCCTTTCCATGCACATGACACTGCCTTTGAGCCAAACATTGGAGAGTCCGCCTTGAATTCTATAACTGGAGAATACGCTGCCTAATTAATTAATACACATTATTATTTATTTCATATGCAAACAGTTGCGCCATGTGGAAGTTGCGGAAAAACCAAACGACTCCAGCGATTTAACAATACCAGTTCACCACATAATCTTTTCACTTCACCTAAGTTAAGCTGCGGAAATTTTGAACTTTACAGCAATTATAAATATATCCATTAACAATACCATTCAGTTAATCAATCAACGGTGAAGTCTATACCCAATTCAATTCATTTGATTGCCTTTAAATCCATAACCACAATCAAATCAAATGCACACAATTCAACTTTTCATTTTAGAATTTAACAACCAATACATATAACCCAAATCAACATCTATGTAACCTGAAACAATGACTTACAACCTTTTGTTGGCTAGATCTTCAACGTTCATGGCCCTTACAATTTTCCAGAGGACGTATAGCCTTGGCTATTCAACCTATTCTCCACCTCACTCTCTCACACTCTCTCTCTGATTTTCAATGCCTTTGAGGCTACATAATTTATAAAACTTAGCATGATATAGAATCACTCAACTAAAAGCTCTAAGACTCTACATGCAATGCATACATATGGCAAAAAGCATCTCCTCAACTTTATTCCATCTTTTTCCTTGTTCTAAAATAGAAAAGCTTTCCTTATCACTTAATGGTCCACATCCATTCCTTTTATGCCTAAAAGCTCTCCTAGTTTTATTTATTTATTTTGAAATTATCTAATTAAAAGCCTAAATATTAAAGTGACTTGGAATTTAGGAAACTAATTCCACAATTGCATGACCCCTATGTCTATTATTTACAATAATTTCCCTTTGGGCTAAATGCTCCCGCATCATGGGTTAAAACATTCACCAAGAATGTGGTATCAAAAATTTGATACATATATAAGGAGACTTGGCTTCACAAGAAGGGAAGCGGATCACTGTATTTCTTTTAAATTAATTGGTGACCATATTATTTATTTGGTCTTGTATGTGGATGATATGCTGTTGACTAGAAATGACGAAGAAATTATCTAGGATTTGAAGACCCAATTGTCCTCCAAATTCGACATGAAGGATCTTGGTGCTACAAACTATATTTTGGGCATGGAAATTAAATGAGTTGAGGCAAATAGGAAGCTCTGGTTAAACCAAAGGAAGTATGTTGAGACTTTTACCACTCAAACCAACAAGGGACCTAAAAGGGGTTCCTAAGAGGGCAACTGCTAGGTTTAGGGAAATGTGGAGGCTTATCCCACTGTTACCACAACTAAGTCTCCCTGTTTCAACAATGGGGGGAGTCTCAGTAATGATCACTTGTAAAGTATATGTTAATGGATAGGGGTAAAGTGACCCTGGAAACCCTTTCCAAAGGATGGAGTGAAGAATGGAACTTGCTTTCTCTTTAAGAAAGGGACTTTGTCCTCCAGGGGTAAGGGGTGAGGATTGGAGGGTTGAGGGAGAAGGAATAGGCTTATAAACGAGGTTCTCAATCCCTATAATCCTTGGGAAACATGGATTCCCAAATGGTTCTTGACAAATAATCTTTATTGAGAAGTAGGAGCACACAAGGCCAAGTGGATCCAACCCAGGTTCAAGGATGGAATGCAACAAGCAATGATGTTCCTATCCTTGACAAGGTGAAGGCAAAGGACCAAAAGCTTGAATTGATCCTGTTGAGGTCTAGCCTTAGGGAAGCCTAGGAAAAATTTGATCCTAGAGCTAGGGCTTGGGATTTCGAAAATTCCACTGTTATAATTGCCTCAAATTTGGAGGAGAGGGAGGGGACCCACCAACGCAGTAGCCTATAGGATATCAATGTTTTTCCTTGGGTAAATTCCTGGGAAATTGATGCCTTAGGTGACCTTTGAGGGATATACCTAGGAAAATCGGTAAAAGGTGAAGGAGATGACCACCCTATTTAGGGATCAGTTCCTAATTCACTTGGGGATACAAAGTCAAGGATGATGATGAGTAAGAACTTGGTTCCTTGATCAAGTAGGCTCGGAAAGTCAGCTTCATCTAATGTTGAGAGAAAGAAAATAAAAGTGACCTTCAAACATTTATACTTCAAATAAATTGGTGTAAGATAATATGATCTATAGGAAATTTTGTTCATTTAATAATGGCCCATTCAAATAATAAGCTAAATAGACACATAATTCCAAATTTCGTACATGCAACAATTGAGCCTAATCATAACGAAATTCAGAAGTATGAAGCAACAAGAAAATAATGTTGAATGTATACTTACAATGTTAAAGAGTGTATGCAACTAGCACCACTTTGTAAATAAGAATCTCCATAATAGAAATAGCCCAAATTCATACATCAAAATTCATACATGGATGATTTTGCAAGAAGAAGTGAGAAAAGGATGTAACCTAGTCCATGAGATCTTCTCTTGTAACCAAAATATGAATATGTCAACAACCAAGATCATAGAATTTTGATGGATGATGACCTCTGTCATATCACTTCCACCATCGTCCTTATTATTTACGTCATGTCTTATGGCCTTAATCGGGTCATGATTAGTAGGAAAATGAGGTCGACAAGATGGAGAAACACAAGTAGGTTGCACATGGTGATTACACTAGAGAGGGGAGACTATGGAGTGATCAAAACCCTAAGGATGTGTCCAAGGAGGAAAAGTATAATCAGTGATGGGATTTTCCTTAACACTATACTCGGGAGGGGAAAAGGGCTCACAGTTACTTGAGATCATATGACTTGATGAAGACCCAAGATGATGAACAATAGGAGAAAGGGAGAAAGAAGTATTATATTCAATGTGTTGTGATTTCCCAATATCATAAGCTAAAGGCTCAAGTGATTTGAACATAGAATCATGCTCAGGATAAATGGGAGTCATATCAATTTCCTTAGTATCAAAGATCAGGTTTCTCTTAAAAGGAAAGTTGATCACTTCCAACTGCCCCTCTATATGCAAAGGAAAAATGAAGATTCTCCTTCCCAAGGGTATCAATGGGCATGTCATCATAAATAGTGCCTAACGGGAAGTGGAGACCAATCTCATCCTCATCCTCTTTGTCAGTGTCATTAATGGGAGCATAATCAAATTGAGGACCAATAATTTCCCATTTCTCCTTTTCAAATGTGAAAATAATCTTCAATGTAATCTTTCAAGGGGCTAATGGGATCATCTCTCTCAAGGTTTTCAAAAGATTATTTATCGGCAGTAATATCCTTGAGAAAGGTAGGGTTGGTCTCAATTTCACTTTCCATAAATTCATCCTTCCTAGCACATGTGTCCACAGAATCATCATTTTCATCATGTGGACCCAAGGAGGAATCATCTTCTTGCTCATTACCTAGATTCTAAATGTCTTGATGATGCTTGTTAAAAGCTTCCACTTGAATGCTTAATGCAGGTTGTACTTGACAATGTCTAAGAAAGCCCTCAACAAACTCTTCAATAGATGAAATGATCCTAGGTTTTTGATCATGCAGCCGTGAGTTATGACCACCGAGCGACCCCATGAACAACAACATAAGGAAATATTAGAGGAAAACCTTATTTCTTGAAGCATGTGCATTAAATATTTCTACGTGTTAAATTGTGGAGAGTGGATCACCATCAAACATGGGCATCCCATATAGCATCCTTCCCATGACATGATTAGGATGTACAAGGACGCTAGCAATGTCCAAAGTAGGAAATTTATGAAAGAATGACAACCTATTTGAGGTATACATGAAACATATGTAGGAGTTTCTAGGGTGAAATTAAATATGCCTAGAAAAATGTTTGCTTCACCCTACAAGCATCAACCCTAAATTTCAATGAAGAACAAGGGCACCATTCTTCCAATGGAGTCGCCAATAATGATATGTCGATATGTCATACAAGGAAAAAAACACATGCCTCATGTCCCCAACAATGGCACCAGAAATGTTACCATTGAAACCAACAGGAGACCTAAAAGGGTTTCTTGAGAGGGAAACTACTAAGTTAATGGCAACGATCGAGGCTTAGCCCACTTTCACCTAGGCTAAGTCTCTCTTCTCTTTACAGATTTTCACCAATGGGAGGAGTCCCAATAGTGATCAATTGTAAAGTATATGTCAATGGATAGGTGGAAAGTAACCCTGGAAACCCTTTCCCAAGGATGGAGTGAAGAATAGAACTTTCTTGCTCTTTAAGAAAGGGACTTGGTCCTCCAGGGGTAAGGGTTGAGGATTGGAGGTTTGAGGGAGAAGGAATAATCTTATAAACAAGGTTTCCAATCCCTATAATCCTTGGGAAACATGGATTCCAAAATGGTCCTTGATAAATAATCTTGATTGAGAAGTGGGACGACACAGGCCCAAGTGGACCCAACCCAGGTTCGGGGATGGAATGCAACAAGAAATGATGTTCCTATCCTATACAAGGTGAAGCGAAAGTACCAAATAAGAATATTTACTTAAAAAGGTTGAATTGATCCTTTTGAGGTCTAGTCTTGGGGATGCCTAGGAAAAATTTTATCCCAGAGCTAGGGCTTGGGATTCTCGGAGATTCCACCGTTAGAATTTCCTCAAATTTAAAGGAGAAAGGGGGGACCCACCAGTGCAGTAGCCTATAGAAGATTGAAGTTTTTCCTTGGGTCAATTCCTGAGAAATTGATGCCTTAGGTGATCTTTGAGGGCTATGCCTAGGAAAAAGTGGTAAAAGGTGAAAAGGGTCATGGAGATGACCACCCTTTTTAGGTATCAGTGCCTAATTCACTTGGGGATATGAAGTCAAGGATGATGATGAGTAAGAACTTGGTTTCTTGATCAAGGAGGCCCAAAAAGTCAACTTCATCTAATGTTGAGAGAAAAAAAAGAAAAACGACCTTCAAGAATTTATACTTCAAAGAAAATGGTGCAACATTATCAATATAACATGATCTCTAGGACATTTTATTCATCTAACAAGGGCACATACAAAGAATAAGCTAAATGGACACATAATTCCACATTTCATACATTCAATAATTAGCCCTTACCATAACGAAATTCAAATGTATGAAGAAACAAGAAAATAGTGTTAAATTTGTACTTACAATGTTAGAGATTATATCCAACCAACATCACATTTTTAAATAAGAATCTCCAAGATAGAAATAGCCGAAATCCATACATCAAAATTCATCCATCATCCAAAATAATCCTCCAAGGATAAAGTTCGAAATTCTATAAAGATAGAGAGGTCCCAAGTCAAGTGATGATCCAAATGAATGTATCTAACATCAATATATATCCTCCTAAGGAGTTAAAATTAGCCTATGGGCCTACATTAGCCCCTAATGATAAAATAATGTGAAAATGACCTAATTTTGGTGACAAGCCCACCAAACTAGCTCACAAATGAAAAGATAAGCCTCTTAGGAGGACAGATAATAATCTATGCATGTTGTATGGCCCTTTAAGAGGCCTAATGAGTTCCATGGTTGCCACAATGAATAATAGGACCCTCAAAAGTAGTGGACAAGGGGTTGCCCCTTGTAATAACCTGTGGTGCTCCAAATGACTGTGGGGGTAAACACGTGCTCATGAGTCTCCAAACAAATCAAATATGCCTACAGGTCACCCTCAAGGGCCAGGATGACAATGTAGGAGATGCCACATCATCATAGAAGTCCTGGTTCATCTACCAAATATATGGTCTATATCTTGGGCCAGTTGGGCATGTTGGGTTAGGTGCATCCTCCTCGTCCAATGAGTGAACCACGAACAATATTTGAATGGTTGTGGGGATCCATGAAGTGTAATATACTGCTGTGGAGGCCCATGACTCTCAACACTCACCCTATATATGCCAATGTAGCCCTCTGGAGGATTAGGACCCCATATGGGTAGACCAAACCCAAAATGGAAACCATCTGCAATCTTGCATAAGATCCAACGCATTCCCTAGGCTTCCAATACAACAAGTCGTTAGAGAAATTAAGCAAATGAGCTTACCTAATCATGGACCATAGGTGGGGATGTCATAATGCATGCCCTTCCATAATGGGCTGCGGGATGTGCCAATGTCTCCTAAACTCCTAATGGGGTTAACCAAGCACCCTATTAGGTGGTTTCTGCTTCTAAAGGGGATAATATAGTCAAGGTACATCTGTCAAAAGGTGGTGGCATGTGGCATATAGGTGAATGAGGTAGGGAATGATAGGAGGCAACCTTGGGTCACATGCTTGGGGATAGGGGTAGATAATAAGAGGGAAGCACACAATTGGGTTTATAAGGTGAAGGAGGGATCAATTGTGGTACATGAGGTGCCCCAACATTGATTTTTCCACCCTTCCTTATATGCATTTTCCATTTTTTATGATTTTCTTTGATTAATTGCTTGGGGCTCAAGGGGTTAGAGCATGACGTATAATATATAGCAGTGAATTCCTCCATTTGAGGTAGGGTGGTTCATTTCCCTCTAGGGGTTGGGACAATAATGGGTTCCTATATGACGAGGAAGGTTCATAGAACCCTTTTGAACTAGGGTGATGGCCATGATGATGGGGTAGAGCTTCATGTAATGGATTTTTCCCACATGCTAAATGTTTTTGTCTTGACCATCTTTGAATTTTGTGTTACTTTTCCTGTTGAATGTGGCAATATATGCTTTTAACTTTAATTTTAACTGCATCAACTTCTTGGCTTTATTCCATGCCATGACCCAAGGTGTGGGCAAGGGGAAGGGGTGGGCTGACCCTAGGTGGACCTGATGGAGGAATGTGGACCCGGGAGGAGAAGTGATGGATGAGGTAATAATGAATTGAAAGGTGTTAATATAAATGGATAAGGGAGTGGGACCACGCAACCAAAATCGAGGTTTCCCATGAAATACCACCCTGAAACCAAGTGGCCAGTAAAAGAGATCCCATGGGACTAGAATCCAAGGCGAAGTCCTAAAAGGGGTCTAGGGGACACAAGCACAGACCTAGCCAATTATTTTTGCTGAATCCCCCCATTAATCCATACCCAGGAGTGTCCATGATAACCAAACTACAAAACTCAATTTCAAAATGACAAGGCATACCATTAACTACAAGAGGCCCACCTTCAAACATATGATCATGGAAGATGGGCAAGGGACCAAATGGTTGTTTCAGGTGGTGGAGAAATGGCATAGTGAGCTAGCTGATGGCTACAAGGGGCGGCTAGCTGTCAGCTGAGGAAAATCTTGGAGAATTATTTTTTTCCTAGGGATATTACCACAAAATGGTGGGTAACAGAGACAATATTGCAGAGGCTTATTATGTATGATAGTAAATTGCTGAAGGTTCTTATTCCTATAAGTGTAAAGTTATATGTTGAAAAATGTCCCAAGACACAAGAAGAGGAAGAGGGAATGTCTCATGTTCCATATGTGAGTGCAATTGGTAGCTTGATGTATGCAATGGTATATACTAGACCAGGGATTGCACATGCTGTGGGAGTATTGAGTAGGTTTATGTCAAAACCAGGGAAGGAGCATTGGACAATAGTGAAGCAGGTTTTTAGGTATTTGCATAACACTAGTGATTATGGTTTGTGCTACTAAGGAAGACCAAGATTGGATAGATTTTTAGACATTCGTGGCTTTGTTGATGTAGACTCAGCTGGAGATCTAGATTGGAGAAGATATACAAGTGGATATGTGTTTAACCTATTTGGAGGAGAAGTTAGTTGGATGAACAAAAGACAGTTTGTAGTGGCTCTTTCAACTACAGAGGTTGAATAAATGGAAGCCACTCATGCATGCAAGGAAGCAGTTTGGTTCCAGAGATTGTGTTCAAGTATGGGGTTGGTACAATGAGCTATAAAGATAGAATGTGACAGGCAAATTGCAATTTTCTTGGAAAAGAAACTTGCTTATCATTTAAAGACAAAGCACATTGTTGTTCAGTATCACTTTGTGAGGGATATGGTTCAGGAAAAAAAGTTGTTATTGGTAAAGGTGGACACTTTGAAGAATGTTCCAGATGAATTGACGAAGTATGTGAGCACTGAGAATTTTTCTTGGTGTAGAGAAACAATGGGGTTTATAGGGATGGAGCAATGACTAAGATCTCTTATGACCCCCCATGTGGAAAGAAAACAACAAATGGGAGCATGTTGTGTGTGTGTTATAATCTTTCCACGACTACTCCCACGCACTATACACTGCGCTGGGTGCAATGGGGGGGTCATAGCGGGGGAGGCAACACCCCCTGTTGGGGGGTTTGCAGGGGGGATATAGCCCCCCTACATGGGGTCTATGGCAGCACCCAAGGATTATTTTATGCGGACCCAATAATAGTTGGGTGGACCCAAAGATGGTGGGAAAACCTACACATGGTTTTTTGCATAGGTTTTGCACATTGTTTTTAGCATGATGGTTTTCTGCCCATGGTATTATGTATATCCGGTCAAGGGAACTACGATTATGTTCTAATCCAGGGTTAATGGATTGGGGTTTATAAATTCTTCAGCATGTATATATATGCATTGTAACATTGAAAGGAATATAATGAAAAATCAATTTGGTAGTCCCGATTTTGGGATCCAGGGGAAAATATCTGTGTATATTTATTTTATGTTTTATGTTCTCTCCATTGTATATTTTATATTTTAAGAATTCATTTATAGTTAATTTTTGTACAAGGTTAAATCCTACAAAACTAGTATATAATAAATTTCAAAAGAAAATAAGAGAGCTTGAATAACATGCAAAACAAATTGAAGGTCTTTCCTGCCAGCAGAATGATTTGTCATAACCATTAACCTTAACCAACCAACAACCTTTCATTTTTGATGAAAACAATAGCCATACAAACCTTGAAGGTTTCTTGTGAATGCACACTTACCTGTGTTATCTTTCTCAGCAAGCATTAAGATTTATTGAAGCTTGTTATTAGAAAAAGGACTTGATGTGTACGATGCTTCCAATTGATCATAGATTGGATCATGAAATTCATGAAAATCCTCTTGAAAACCCTGAAATATTTGAAAAAATGAATTTTAAATTAAAATCATGGGATTAGGATGACAATCTTCTAAGGGAAAATGAATCTGATCATATTCAGAAGGCTAAGATAGTGAGGACCTGAAAGAACCATCATTGAGGGATGAAGTGCCTCAATTAATTGACAAGTATCTAAATAGTGAGATAAACCATAAAGATTAAAAGATGTAAAACAAGTGCCATCAGATATGTTGGTGGGAAAATGATAAGTTGAATGGAATTTAATAAGGCAAGCATGACGATAAGATGGATCGATTGGGCATGATATTCTCGTTTAGTAGATAAAAAATATAGATCTGTTTGAAAAACCTTGAAAATACTTTGAACAATAGAATCATCTGCCTCCCATGATAAATATGATGAACCATTTCCTTGTACCTGGTTATAAACTGCACTAACATCATAAAAATTGAAAGAAGTGAAAAGGAATGTCAGTATAGAAAACACATGAAACTAATCAGGATACAATGAGTGAAGATGAATTTTATTCACCAAATAACTCATGCATTCACCAGCACTCAAGAGGATTTCAGGTGCGATGAAGAAAAATATTAGCAGTATAACATACACAAGAAAAACCAGGAGTTGAATATTCTCAAATGTATTTGATAGGCATGCTCTATTTAGCTAAAGATAATATTTGAAATGATTAGTTTCAAAATTACATGCTTCCATGAAATATATACACTCCAAATGCAAGTTAGGTACAAGATCCTTACATGAGGATGAATCAACTGAAATAGAATCTTCAATCCTATCAAAAACCAAATCTTGAAAGTTAGAAAGACTATATCCGAAATACCAAACATATTTCAAGAAGGAATTTACATCCAATAAAACAATGCAAAGAAAATAATTTTGCAATAAAACCCATATCTGACATAGTCTAGGCATCTTACTAGAGTCACGAGATCCTGACATAACCATCAAAAGAAGTTAAAGTGCCTCAACTTCCTAATAAGTCTCAAAACTTTCAAGGATTGTGTTAGGTTCCTATACCAATAGGTCTCATCTTTCATGATTGACAGTGGAAGGGCTAAATATGTTCATCATTGTAGGCTGCAAAGGTTCCATTTTTGGTGTACATACTACAAAAGTTAAAAAATGAAAAGAGGTTATGCCTTAAAAGAATAATCAAAGGGCAAGAAAATCAAATGGTCAAGACAAAAGTGAAAATGAACCCCAAGCTAAAGACTAGGAAAGTGGCCAATCAAAATACCACTACTAAGCTCATTTGGCAGTGTCATGTTTTCCAAGTACTACTGCTAATCACACTTGATGGAAGGCCCAACAATCCAAACTGGACCATGCCATGGTTAAATTGCTTGCTACAGAATAGAGAATGTTCCCTGACCAAACAGCTCAAGCTTGGCAGATGACTAGCTAGGTAGAGAAATAAAGGTGCCCAAATGCTTAATCTGGGGCCTTGGAAGAAATAAGGGTAGATATTAGACAGGAGGGCAGTCAAAAGAAAAGAGGAAGATCAGGGTCTGCCAATTCAAGTGCACCCACTTTAATGAAGAAAAAATGTTAGGATTACTAGGATGGGTAAGTAGTGCAAGGTTGCAGAAATGGAGAGCCATCACCAATGGGCCTATTAAGTGTAAAAACTTATGCCACTCAGGGTGTGGGCATCAAAAAACAAAGAGTGGAGGACAAACATTGGAAGCATGTCTAACTTCCCCAGTTTCCCCCAAAAAATCATTTCTTACTAACACTCCCAATGGCCTTGAGATCTACTCAGGTGTCCAGTTCCACTTCATTGTATCACAAACTACTTGGTCAAACCATGGAGTTCAAGCATGAAAAGAAGCCACATTTCTTGTGTAAAAACATCCTTTTTCATCATTTTCATTTATGCTCAAAGTTAAGTTTCACTTAGCTAAACTTGGCTTCACCCGTTCATTCACCTCACAAACCATATTAATCACTAACATATTATCTAGCTCCCTAAACTTCCCCCTTCCCCTAAGTCTATTACAATCCAATGAAAAGCTCCCAAAAAAATCTATAAAAACCCTCCCCTTAGCACTATAGCTAAATATCCCCTCTTTGGGAAATATTAACCCCTCAAGGGTTAGTATTAGCCCTCAATCCTCCTGAAAACTGGATTCGGGCAAAAAACTATGGTTAAAAGGCAAAAAATCACTTTCCCCACCCTCATTTTCCCTTATCCCCCTTTCCTCCGCCCTAAACCCGTTTATTATAAAGTTTTTGAATAAAAAGCTTTTTAATAAAATGAGCGTTTAAAACGTATAAAACCCTTAACCTAAGGTTCTAAACCCACCCCGCACACCCGATATAATTAAACATTAATATATGCGGCGGGTCCCCATGACATAACGTGGCGGCACCTCACAATCGCCGCCCACCGTGCGATCTCCCGCCCCACCCATCCTACGGTGGGCGGTCGATCTCCCATCATAACTGCCCGACCTTTTGCATCCGGGGGATGGGCGGTATTGCCACCGTACGCCCGCCACGCGTCAGGCGCCTGGGTTGTTCGCTGCCTCCCCTCCAAAACCGCTTTGTCGCTACCAGGCCTCCACATCACCCCTGGCCACCACATCGCCCTGTCCACCCTACCACCGTGTCAGTGCCACCTGGGCACCCATGTCACCTGCCACGTCACCCTGTCCGTACTTGGGCCCAAGATGACGTCAGCATGACGTCATCATAAAAAGGCGCCAATATGCCAAAAATGCATAAAAAGGCGTCGAAAAACCATTATTTCACATTGTTTTTTACGATGCCCGGAGCTCCTCTGAAAGCGAAATTCAGCCTCCAACGGTCAAAAAGCAAAAGTAATCCGCCAAAGTTTTTGACGCCTCCATTGTCAACCCATGCTACCTGCAATTCAGCCAATTCGACCAGTGCAAACGCCTCGTATGCCATTAAAACCAAGCATTTTGCCGCAGACACCCTCTCTTGCCCACTGTTCTCCTTGTAATCTTGTTTTCCTGCTTAAGAAACTCAGTTAAAGGACCCACATTGTTGAAATTCACCTCTAAAATCTACCTAAAAAACCTCTGAAACCCCTGCACGACGGAAGTCTTAAGGAAACCCGTGACCCGCGGTGAAATTTACCAATTTTTCACAAGAAGCCACTAAAAAAGCCAAGCTACAGGCTAGAAGAACTGAATTGACATTTCCCTCACCTCTTCTAAAGCAATTCTCTGCAAATAACCAGCTAACCAGCTCAAAAACACTCTGGTTCCTCAAAACAGAGTGCCCCACAAATTTATTAAGCCTGTGACAGCCTCCTTGCATTGCCAAACTGCTCACTGCAAACAGAGAGCAGTAAGCCATTTCTCAGCATTCACATCAAGCTTAAATTACAGTAAACCACCAGCAAAAGCAAGACAATGGCCACTCCATCTGCTCTGGATGTTTTGCCTATAAATCCACCTAATAGAGAGCTAGAAGCTACACCACTGGTGGACAATGATGCCCTCATCACAGACTTTGTGGCAGAGAGAAACCACTTGCAGACATATTTCCAATTAAGAAACAATCACTTGGACAACAGTGACCTGTATGGGGTCTGGCAATCTAATCTACCCACCTACTTCCTGCCTTCAGTGAACATTTTCCCCGAAATCATCTACCTATGTGCAGAGAACTATGACCAGAAACTCAAGGCTGTGAAGTCTCCATCTGGGAGCATCCTCTTCTATATAACTCCAGATTCCATCAACCTGATGCTCAACTACAAGCAGACCCAGTTGTTATACCCCTTCTCCATGAACTATTTGCTAGATGAGGGCTCCAAACTCTCTAGCACAGACATTGCTACCATAGCCAGGAAATTCATGAAGGAAGAATGCCAACCTTCTGGGCCACCTCCTTTCTCCTATGCAGATTTCAATGAGGTTGGCAAGCTACTGGTAGACATGCTGACCTCTGTGCTGGGGTTCACCACAAACAAGCATGTTGATCTAACTGTGCTGGTCATGCTCTCTGCATACAGCCTTATGAAGCCCCCTGTTATGAAATACAATTATGCCAAGTACATTGCCAACAAGATGCATGATCAATTGACAAGGCTAGACAGGGAGACAATATTCAAATATTCCTCATACATCTATCACTTATTCTTGTACTACCAGATAGATTGCTTCCAGTGCTCAATCAAGAAGCTAGACTCACAGGGTGAGAGAAGGTCTGTGATCTTCTGGTCTTCAGTCTTCCACCAAGTCCAGAATTCCCCCTACTTATACTGTGAATTCATTGATAAGTTTGTATATCCAGTCACTTGCCTCTTAAAGAGGACCCCTCCTATCAGATTGTCCAAGGATATGCAGAAGATCTTGCAGCTATCCAGAAACTACAAAATTGGTGATTGGTACTTGTACCAAAACCACACTATCATCAGAATTTATGGCTGCGAGCTCTGTCCCTACAGGCTCCCAAAGTATGTCCCTGTGAGGCTATTTGCCCTGGAGTACTATAGACAACTGATAAACTCTGATCTAACACACTTTCACAGTGCCAAGAAGAAAGCCAACCTGAAGTTCAGGGACCACTTAGGTCCATTTACCATGAATAAAAAAGATGGTTGGCAAGAAGCTAACCAAATACTAGGACAACAGCTCAAACTCAAGAGAAGCTTCTGGTGGGTCCCTTATGACCCTGAAGGTTTCATCAATTCTAGGAGAGTTAAATATAGGCTGCTAGCCTATAAGCATTTCCCACTCCCTCAAGTACAACATTTTGCTAATCAAGATGAATGGGTGTCTGAATCAATAGTAGAGGAATTGACTCAGGAAGAAATAATGGAGCAGAATGTAAAGGACTTGGAAAAAACTCTTGACTTAGACTCCTGTCAACAGGTCTTGTTCAAGCAACCAGTCCAAGTAGGAGAAGGCACCTCTACTGTCCCAACAGCACAGGACATCCAGCAGGCTCCAGCAACAACAACCACAACAAAAGGAAAGGAGAAGATGGATGAACAACAGGAGATAGAAACAGGGCAGCCTAGTACTTCAAAGGACCAGCAATCCGGACAGGCCCCTCCCCTGCAAACTGAACAAACTCAAAACCCAGTTTTGCAGACCCCTCTCAATGATGAGAGAGGGAAAAAGAGAGACAGAGAAGAAATC
>APFE031603861.1:265612-277536 GCA_000404065.3 Pinus taeda | reverse complement strand
ATGGATATGTAAAGCTCTGTTTTGTTGCAGAATTCCTGTGTCATTTGCTGAATCAATAAGTTTCTCTTAACTGTGTATGTGTTTCCTGTTTATTCCATAACTCCCGTGTTTTCATAATCTTAGTAAGTAGAGAAAAAGAATAGCCTAGGATTTGTTTCAAACACCCTATGCTCAATCTGTACTTCTAAATATGTTTTCTGCTAGATTAGCCATAGATATGAATCCTTAATTGCTCATGTCTAAACTTATCCTAACATGATGAATACTGTTTAAGAATTCTTAATTGCTCTTAAGCAATACTTTCATGTTTCTTCATTAGCATAGTGAAAGATTCTTAACTGCCTTTCACTCACTAAATCCCCAATTTCACCAACAAATCTGATAAATTGTTTCACTCATGCCTAACTTGCTCTGCAGCAACACCCTGTCTTCACAGATCCACTTTCAAAAGCACAAATATCTCAACTCCATTGCCCAATGGAACAAACTGTCCTGTAAATCTATACTTCAGTTCTAAAGGAATTCACCAACCCACCAAATTCAAATAAACAGTGCATCATAACTAGTCTAAAACACTCATCAAACAAAGATAAAACTATAAAGAGAGAGCCCTCTTTGGTTGCAGGTAGGCTAGGACCTGTAGCTACAAGATTGGTTAGTGGTTACCTCGGCCGTATTCCGTTTAGGAAGCAGGGAACAACCTGAGTGATAACAGATTGTAAAATCACATTTTGAGGATTGATTCAAATCATGCATGGTGTAAGGATAGCTACTGCCACTGACTTCAATAAGACCACTACTACCCAGATGACATCCATCTCTATCACTAATTTGATTAGATTTTATAACTTTAACAAACAAATTACTCAAGTCAAAATATTCTTGTAAATGAACATCTAAGCATGGATGGATTGGATCAATCTCATGAGTAATCCAAACAAAAGAATTTTCCTCATGCAAGACTGGGAATGACAAGGGATAGAATGGGTACTCATTGATTTGATTGTTTCCTTTCTCATCATGGATAGCCTCACTACCTTGTGTCAATTGAGAACTTAACTCATTAGGTGAATAAATTGAAGAGGATGGAGTATCTTCATCGTAAGTTGATGCATTATGAACAATAGAGCACAAGGGATAGCGAGATGAATAGAAAGTTTCAATAGGAACATCTTCTTTGACCGAATCAGATTCTAGATCTAATTCTTTCAAATCAAAATATTCTTGAGAAACCTAAAGGTCAGTTGTTGTGCTTAGGAATTCATCATTATACACATCGATAGAGTCATCATCATCACAATGATTGTTGCCCAAGACTGTAGATTGATTAAGAAAATTTACTTGGTTTGATTGACTACCGAGATTAGTAGATTGAAAACCATCTTAGAATGAAGGAACAACATCTTGACCTAGAAGGTTTTGAAAGAGGGAAGATAGATCAAAATTCTCTTCACCTTTCTTCTCCTATACCTATGTAATATGACCACATTGTACTTTATCGTAATTCAAACCAATAACTTGAAAATAAAGAGAGTGTTGAGAACTAGTTGGTGGAGCATATTGATCAAGAAGGTCAAGGTACAAAGAGTCATGGCATGTAGATGATAGAGGATGAAAGATGTCCCTTGAAGAAGTAATGATTTCAGTGGAACCATATTCAAGATTGAGGTTAAGAATGTTAATCTCAACTTGAGGAATGGAAGGATTAGTCTTCACCCTAGGCTCCATGATGAACCATTCCAAGGTTTCCTCCATTAGATTTGAATCATGAGAGGTGGATGAATGTTGAAGGGACTGATCAACAATTTGATTTTCATATTTTATTATTTGAATAGGTTCAACACGGGCACAAAAAAAGGAGGAGGACAAGGAATGAAAGGAATAGTAGGTTCCTCCTATCAAAATTAGTGGTGTCTCATATATTTTAAAAGTTGGGAGATTCAAATCATTAGAGGGTTGAGATTCACCATGTAAAGATAAATGAACCAAATGCTTAAAATTTTGTTCAAGAAATCCAAATCTGTATCTTCTTTAGGAAATTTATAATAAAGGTGAAGGAATCGATTACAAAAATCCTCAATTGATTCACTAGGCTTCATTATTAGTTGATTAATTCTTTTAAGTACATCCTGATACTCATACTTATCAAATGCTAAATGAATCTCCTTGATGGGGTGTTCAAAAGAATGAATGAAGCGGGCGGTGGGGTATGAGACCATCAGTTAACTCGACCTTCAAGTGTGAGGAAGAAAAGCACACAAGCCACATCTTCACACTCAATCTAATAATATTCACAAAACTTAAGAAAGAGAGATGCATTCTTTCCTACATATGTATCACCCTCATCATCAAACTTGAATTGAAACAAGTCATAAAGAAGTTCATTGGGGATAAAATCTTCACCATCAGTTCGATTGGAAAAACACCCTGAAAGTATGATTTAGGGATGAGTCATTCAATATAAGAGGTTAAAAATAGATTCAATGGGAAAAACTTGTTATATGGCCCTCCTTCTAGCACTAACTATTGACGGTGCTAGAAATCCATCAACCAAGGGGGTCTCCATGATGTGAAGCCCCAATTAGAACTCACACTATTTGGATTAGGAGCCCCATTCGAAGTATCAACCTGGCCACCATAACTTAAATGTTTTCCTCATGTGCAATGAATAACATAAGAGAGTATGCATGTAACCTTTGGAATCAACAAGAAATTTGACACTATGAAATACCAATTATAATGTGTAAACAAAGACTCTCATGAGAGGGAAATAAAGGTGAGCCTCTAGAAGGAAAGTAATACTATTATCCTAAGAGAGGCACATGAGAGCAAGGAAAGGTTCATTATTTATCTAGAGAAATAGTTCAAAGAGACACAATGGACATTAAAGCAAATAAAACACTCCTTCAACAAGATAAGCACCAAAGCCACCGAAATAGTTCAATTTATTTAGTACAGATTAGAAAAACATATATCGCAAACATTAAAAGAACAATATTATAACATTTATGAAATACACATGAAAGTGTGTTGGCTCAAATGAGTTTCTGATTGTTAGGTGAAAGATCCAAGTGCATAGTTACAAAGGCAATACACTATCTCCAATAGTGTAACATTAAGTCACTTCGTGCTTCTCCAAAGAATGATCTTCTCTCCTATGCTAAGCTAGATAAGCCAAGGCTAGCTCTCCCAAGTCTAAGCCTCCAAAATCCATTTTCTTGAGTTATCAGGGTGCATATATATAAAGAGGAATGACCTTTGATACCCCCATGATTATTGAGCTTCCCTCATGACTCTTGGAATTCTAATGTGACCTTTGGACTTCTGTATGACTTATGGACTTTTCCTAAAGACTCTTTTGTCCATATATGACTATGTGACTTTTCATATTCCATACATGACTCCTGCAATTCCACACATTACGTTTTGTCCTTTATTTTGGTAATTGCATCATTACATCCAAAAATGATGTGGTAGGACACATGGACACACATGACATTGTGATGGCACTAGTACAAATCACGACTTGAAAATGATGATATGGACTTCATAATGAAGTAACAATGCCAAGTTGTTTCTATTAATTCTTTGTCTTCAACCTTCATGAGAGGTACGACACATGGACACACATGACTTCTTGAATGGTATGAAGTTCCCTTGTGGTCTTTCTCTTTGTTCTTCTATCATAGACTGGTGTCCCTTCATCTTATCGCTAAATGATCATATTGTCTTGACAACTTCCAAAGTGTCTTCTAGCATTGTCTCCTTCTCCTTCTCTTTGATCATCATCCTGTCATGTCAAGATAAAGTATATGCAACTGGAAATCACTCATGACAAGTCGACATCAATCTGAAAAATGCCTAGTCTAAATTTCTTCATGAAAATATTGATTGAGCTAGAATTGGGTGCTAGATTGAGAGAAAAACTCAGGGATTGCACAATGCGTAGTTCTAGGGGTCAGGAGTGATGGACTGAAGCTTTAGAATATGCAATGCAGTTTAGAAGCTCAGTGAGGCAGTATTGAGCCTTGAAGTTGCCCAATGTGTAATACAAGAGAGAGAGAGAGAGAGACATATGGATTGCACAAATGCACAACTTAGGGAGGTAGGGAGACAACTTGAGGCTTGACACTATGCAATGCATAGAAGGAAATTGACTGGAAGGGTAAATTGCATAGTTGTGGAGGTTAAGGGGCCAGGGTTGAGCACTTAGACTGCACAATGAGTAGTTCTGGAGGGAGACTAGTCAGTAGATTGTGTTGTTGTGTAGTTGAAGGACTAAGGGAGGTAGCTTGATGATGGAGACTACACAATGTGTAGCAAGAGACTGGCTTGGAGGCATAATTGCATAGTTTATGAGGGAAGGGAGGCAATCATTGGGAATTCTTTCTATGAAATGAGTAGTCCTTGTAGACAAGAACTGTGCATTGCGCAGTTTTAGGAGTTAAGGGGGGAGCTTGAGCCTTGCTAATGCCCAATGCGCAGTTCAAGGAGGCTAAGTGAAGTTAAGTTGGTCGGGCATAGTTATTTTCAAGGTTTGGCTAAGTGTGAGATCAATAAGGTAGAAGTGAGACTGGGATTGAACTTATGGATGATCACACACACTTAGAAAAATTCATGACACAACATTGAACACTCACTACACAAGAATAGCATGATCCCCTCAATTCAACAACAATACATCAACCTCCTCTAAGTGCGACACTTAGGGTAAGCTTTACGATGAAGTTGATGACACTTGTGAGAAAATGTTCAAGAATTGGGGAATATTTCTAATGAATATCTTTATGATGAATATGACATAGTAGTGTAGGAGAATACATCAAAACTTCCCTTCAAGAATGTAAAATTGACTCCCTTCGACTAGGTGCGACACTTACAATACACTTTGCGACGACAACGACACCACTAGTACGATAATGCATAAAACTTTGGGAATGGGTCTAGTGCAAGTCTACGCGATAAATAGGACCCATTGACACCAAATGTGCCTCCTAAAATGAACCATAACGTTTCTTTTACATCGTACAAAACTTCCCATTCCCACGAGGCGACACTTGCAACAGTAAGAGAAAAGTGAAAATGACACTTGCAAATGTGAACGACATTGAAAGTAACATATGCCAAAGTAAATATAACATGAAAAAACACTTATTAAGGTGACAACAAGCAAAAACCTCAGTCGTAATCATGAAAGAAACACTTGTGAAAGAAAAGGTGCACCAAAGTGATAGTTGGAAAAACTCACTGAAATAGAAGTACAATTGTAACCAAAAGAGAGGGATTGTCAATGAAAGTGCGTATTGACTATTGACATAGGTTGAAAATTGTATAGTTAATGTCTTGATGGAATGTTCTATTCTTGTTCAAAATGTCGTAAAAGAAAGAGCTCATGAAATTGTTACAGACTAAACATGTGTGAGCAAGTGACATCAAGATTTAAAATTGAGAAGAAGATTTAAATATTAATTGACAATTAAGTGATTATGGAACAACAAATTGTTGGTTCCTCTACTCCAAAATTCACGTGTTGGAATAAATTTGGAGGGTGGTTATCACAACATCAATAGTCCCATGGTTGAGTTAGATGATCGTGGTAGAAGTGGTTAAGTATGGTGAACTATGGTTGACTTGGATAATTGTGGTTGATTATGTTCACTATGGTATACTTTAATTGGTTATGATTGATTATGGTTGATTGTGATTGACCATTGTTGAATTGGATCATTGTGATTAGCTTCATTGGCTATGGTTGCTTTAACTTATAGAGATTGAGTTTCACTAACTAAGTTTGTCTTTCATTCATTTTGGTTACATGTCGCTGACTTAAGAAAATGTGCTTGAGTATAGTTATTGTTAACTTTAGTTATCAACTTAGTTTGATTAAATTTTGTTTAATTATGGTTGACTTTTATTGAATGTGGTTAATCATAATTGATGTTGGTTGACTTAAATCATATTACCATATTCCTTAATAGTAATGTCACATTACAATGTTCTTTAGGGTTATGCTAGATTAATATGCTCCTTAAAAGTTATTTACAATTCATACGATTGATACATAATATAAGTATGCAATGTTACGTTACAAAAATTCCACATCTTCACTTATATTTAAACTTGCTTAAGATGAATTTATTTGAAACTAGTTAAAATATAATCATTTATCTCTATCTATGATGAATAATGATCTACCCCTTTATATTTTAGTTTTTAATATACATTATCACATCACAAAATATCTTTGTGATATTAAGAGGGTTAAAAATGATTTTTTTTTGTTTTGTTTTAAATTTTCCATATATATATATATATATATATATATATATATATATATATATATATATATGGGGGAATGGACAACTGAGTTGGTCTCGTACTTCTGTGCCACGAGGTCGATTCCAACTGCCACCACCATAACCTCTAGGTGGGTCCTCGCCATCCCTAGGAGCCCACAAGTTAACATCCGAGAATTTGAACATGAGACCTTGTATTCAAATTCACTTTACAATTTCACTGTCTACAGTGTATCGGTGGAATAAACTTTCTATATCACATTTATGCAAGTGAGTTCCCCATACAATTGTCCATCGTATTTTTAAATTAAATATAATTTTCAAAATATTTTTCACACTACCAACTTTCTTAACATTTTTAATTACCAAAAAAAAAATAAACTTAAGACACTTTTTACTATAGAAATAAAATTATAAAAAAATCTACAAAATATTTTATCGAACCATTTTCAATCTTAATAAACATTATGAATCATCTTAATCATCATACATAAATATTTTTATTTTCATGTTTTTCAATGAGATTTTCCTTTTGATCTTAATTTGCTATACATATGTTAAAATTGTCGTCCTCTTCATTTTTTCTCTTATTTATTTATTTATTATAATATTATTATTTATTAACCTTTATCCTTTATAATAATATTACCAATAAATATAATTTTACATATTTTGTTAAATAATTAAAATATATTAATTATTTTAAAAATTCAAATATATTTTTTAATTTATATTTAATAATTATAGTCATGGTAAAAGGGTTAAAAGACAAGATGGTTTTAGGAGACATCACTCAACTATCAACAATCTTGTCACTCTCACAATCATCGCTGAGCAATGTAGCAATAGTAAAATCAATCTCTTATGTTGTTTTGTGGACTTTAGAAAAGCTTTTGACACTATTCCTTAGGACAAGCTTTGGAAAAGGCTTGAAGAGATCATGGTTCCTCCTGAGTTGATGATTGTTGTGATTCACCTTTATGATAATGTTGTTGTAAAGCTTAAGAGCAATGAAGGGTGGTATAAAGATATTAAATGCAATATCAGGGTTAACCAAGGGTGTCCCCTATCCCCTATGCTTTTTGGCATTTACATCAATAAGCTAGAGGAGAGTCTAGCAACTACTAGTTGCAAAGGCACCGAGCTTGTTGGTATAATCATTTGTCTTCACCTTTATGTTGATGATATCGTTCTTCTTTCCAGAAGCCATGATGATCTAGATAAGCAACTTAAGACTCTTCGTGATTACTGCTCCAAGATGGGCATGACATTTAATACTGACAAGACTAAAGTCATGATAATCAAATTTGAAAAGATCACCCATAGTAATTTTTTCTATGATAACAATTACATAGATTATGTTTCTTCTTATAAATATTTAGGTATTGACACTCCTCAACAACTCAACTGGAATTATAGCATTGAGAAAATGATTATTGGAGGTTGGAAAACTTATTATGAGCTTGAAAACAATTGTAAGTCGGTCGATCTTTGTATCTGGAGTAAAAAAAGGGTCCTTTTTGAGACTCTCGTCACCCCTGTTGTCTTATATGGATGTAAAGTTTAGGGTTGTAGTATATCCAGAGAGTCATGGAGGAAGATTGATATGATTCAAAAGTAATTCATGACCTACAACCTCAAGATCAAGGGAAACATTCCTTATCCTATCCTCCTGATCGAAGCTGGAGTTTCCCCCATTGCAAGCTTGGCTATGTTTAGGTATTTGTTGTATAAGAAGAAGCTTTACAACATGAAATCCAAGAGGCTTCCCAAAATTTCTTCTAACTTTAGTCAAAACCCCCACCTCCACCTTAAGCCTAGGTGACTTAAGGATGCCCAATCTTGGCTCAACCACTGGGGGATAAAGGAGGAGATCTTTCTGGGAAGCAAAGATAGTGTCAAAGATATTACTATCGCCAAATTTAAGGACAAATTATGAGATGATAAAAAGTTGGAGGGAAAAAGGAAGCTTAGATACTATAAGGAGGTGATCAACCCAACCCTTGATAACCATAATTATCTCTTTGTTTTTTCTAGCACTAAAAAAAATGATCGCTAGCATTACAACTAATTCTCATGAGCTCCGAAGTGAAACGGGTGGTGGTCTACTCCCACAACTCTTTGGGACAATAGAACCTACCAACATTGTAGTACTAAGAGGGTGTAAGATGAAAAACACTTCCTCTTAGATTGCTCGACTCTGACTCACATCTGCTCTCAATTCCCTAACATTTGTCACACTTCCAATATTCTTGACTTGTTAAGTCAACCCAACTGTAGTGATATTGAAGTGCCTCTTTCCCTTCTTTTTAATCATAGAAATAAGATTTTTAAGAATCACAATTAGATTTTTATTTTTTTATTTTTTATTTTATTCAAGCTCTAATAGGCCACATTGATCTTACTGGACGTTAATCATCATTAACATCATAAATATTTTATTAAATAATAATATAATCTTTTCAACTTTCATTGTTATTAATCCCTATAAATAGTTATAAAAATTAAATGGATTAAAATGTAAATATATAGATTTATGAAAATGATTGTTCACCAAACTTCATATAAATTGTTACATAAAATTTAGAGAAAAAAATACACAAGTATCAACTTAAAAATATTATTAATTTAAGTGTAGGGGTTTTCATAGTGCATTATATTAAATATTATTTTTTGAGATTCAACTACGTTAAATAAATCATTCATCTATGACAATTTCTATAAAAAATAATCATAATACTATTAATTGTTAAACAAACTTAAAATTTAATTATAAAAACTAAAATACACATCTTATTTAATTTGGAAACTCTTCCTATCCTAAAAATACACACCTATCAATATATATAAAATTAACTATCAATATATATATATAATTAACAATGAAGAAGTAGTCATCTAAATCTAAATCATGTACTTAAAAAGTTAAATAAAATAATAAAAGAATCTTCGTAAATCATGAAGTCTTTATCACTCCGTCTCTCTCAGCAGTGTGGTTACAGAGAAATTCCGTGAATGCGTATTCCATGGGTTACCAACCTTCCAATGTCCGTGTGCTGCGCCGTAGAGATTCGCTCAACTCCTAATTAAAAAAAAAAACTACAGATAGACAACAATAGCTGTTGCTGCGTCTATATCATGGTTTCTATGTTTCAGGCTTATTAAAAAAAAATATTCAAAAATTTAAATTTGTTTAGCTCATGGGTGGAATCAAATAATTGTTTTTAATGTTGTTGGGCATTATGCTAGTTCCTGTTTAGCTTAATGGGTTGACTCAAATAATTGTTTTTAATTTTGTTGGGCATTATGCTAGTTCCATGTCATTCTCTGCTTGGTTCAAATCTCTCGATTTCAGTGCACTAGTTTATATGATATGTTTACTAGGATGTAATCCATGAATGTTTATATGATAGGTTTACTAGGATATAATGCATGAATATGGGGAAATATATCGTAGGTTTTTTTGAGATATTTTAAGGACAAAACACAATGACATATACATTTTTTTTTTGTCTTGTTGAAAACATAGACAATATATAAAATCATCATTAAGAAAACCAATCAATTTTTCAATCAATGTTTTGCCTAAGTGAATGCAATCTTCTCATACTAGATCCCAACTAAATTAGTTATAGGTCAATTCTTAACATATGTACATGCGAAGCACTTGTATTATTAATAAACATAAAATTTCCATGCTTTGGGTTCTCTAAGAAATATGGAACATGTTGAGAACTTGCGCCACATATATGTCTTAATGATATCATATAAAAAAATAAAAATCAATAAGCACATCTAATTACATATTAATGGATGTTATATCAATATGTTCTTCTTGAATAGTTAATTGAAGCAAACATGAAGATTTTTCTCTTTAATGAATTTAAGTTACTAAAATCAATGTGAAAGTCCACTACTTGAAATCATCACAGATGTATAAAGAAATTTCGTGTGTGTGTGAAATTAATTGATTACATAATACAATGGGCATTTATATAAATGTGATAAATCGTGTTCTTTGGAGAAATTCATGAGTTATCACAATTATAACAATAATAGAATATTAGCTTACATGACTATAATTACAATATAAATGTTTATACATTTTTAGGTAGTGGTAATATACCCTAGCTATGTCATAAATCCTCTTCCTTAAAATGATTTGTCCTCACGACTGCTTTGCTAGGGTTTGAAACAATATCCGTTCTGCACACTACCATGGCAGTGTTAGGGTAGGGTGGGAAGGCTGGGGGTCAGAGGCCCCCTCCTTCCAATAAATTGTCACGAGTAAGGGCAAAGAACCCAAATCATCTTTTTTCATGAATCTTACCACCTACAACACATACAATGCCTTCACAAAGTCAGTTGCTAGTCGCCTTGGAGAGGGAGGGGTAGAGAAAACTTCTGAATAAAATACTAGCACACAATGGACAAATGCAGGTGAGAAAGCTTAGACTCAGACTCAGTTGAACAATCACTGCAAGTGAAAAATGAAGAAAATCCAAGCTTTGGAAATACAGGACCCAAACATAGTGACATACAGGGATTTCATGCAAGAACATGCAATTATTTGCAAATTTTGGGCATCTAGCCCTTAAAGAAGACCTTAAACTGGTGGATACAAAATAAATGGCACCCTAAGGGAGAAATTAGGCTCCAGCTAGGCTCTAAAGGATTCTTCATAGTAATCCTTGATCTCCTAGAGGGTCAGGATCACGTTTTTGAGGGAGGCCCTTACTTCCTAAACTTACTAGGACTCTACATGTGATACTAGATTACAAGTCACCATCATTCCTCAAAGCCATTGGAGATGAAATAGGAGAGTACCTAAAAATGTCTGAAGGAAAAAGAGAAAGTGACTATGTGTCATACGCTCACATCTGCAACTATCTAGGTATTTATGGCGTGCTTCTGGAGGCTATCAAGTTGGTGTTCAAGGATGAGGTATGGCTCCAAAATATAGATTATGAACACATACCTTTTAGGTACAGGAAGTGTCATGAACATGGACACCTCTTCAGAGACTGCACCTAGAATGTCTCCCAAACTGCCAACCCTCAAGCTTAGAAAAATATTGATGAAGAGGGGTTCACAAAAGTAGCCACCAAAAATAGGAACAACAAAAACAATCAAGGAAACAAGGTCAAATGTCCCAATCCAACATAAAAAAATTCAAAGCCCTCGGAGAGAAACAAGGAGAACATAACACATAATAAATCATGCTGGAGGAAGGCAGCATGATGCATCAGAACTAAGAGGGCACTCCCAACCCGAGCCTCAACGAGAATGGAAAACAGTCAGAGGATGTATACATGGACAAGGAGAACAACGATGACACAGAGGAGGAAAAAGTAATAGAAGAGTCTCTAGGAGGGGTGGATCTTAATACAATAGAAGAAGTATGGGAAAAGGGTGTTGTTGATTATAATATAGTGTTTAACTTGATATTGAATATGTCTGTTATGAAATCAGCTCAAGAAAAGATAGAAAAGATAGATCAACGCCTTAGAATTCAGCCTCTTCGAGGGGGCAACCTCCTTTACATTACATAAATGAACAATTATTGGATGATTCAAATGATAAAACCTCCTTTTTATATATAGGAGTCTAAGGAGTCACAATATAACC